>CM019754.1:3622398-3782398 GCA_009761765.1 Phenacoccus solenopsis
TAAACTGTAATAGCCATTGGTTTTATCAAACTCAGTTAAAAATATAAATAAAACGCTTTCAACCTAATGTACCGCCTCCTCCTACTATTCAGAGGCCAGTAGCCACTCCCAGCACCCATTCGCTATAAGTTCAGTAATTTATATGAAACATCAAGTTATTTTTCACAGCTCTGACCTTCAAAAAGATACTTTTAGCTGAATTTTTAATAAAAATGATAGGTATCACAGCCTACCGGATTGTTCAATAATTTTGAAAATTTTCTTATATTTCCTAACAACCACAAGCCATACTCTGGTGATAACAATAATGAATAATTTGTACTCCAAATTTTAAAAATAATTTCCGTCGCATGGATGATGCAAGTTTAGTCATTTTATTTGAAATGTTTCTAATTCTCATATTCACGAAATTAAAAAAATTGCTGCTTATTGTTCCTGTCAATTTTTAGTTAGTAAAATTTGATTTTTTGGTTACTATCTTGGCGTACTTGGGGGAAAAATTAATTTAAAAATTCCAATCGGTCAATGACTGATTTGAGTTTGGGTTTGAAAGATACGGTCTGGCGAGTGGCGACCAGGCCGATGATTCTCATGAAGTACAAAAAAAAGAACTGAAAACATGAAACGATTTAAGACTATAGGTAGGTCAAATTTAAATTTCTGAAGAATGCTAGATGATCCCTAAAAAATTTGAAAAATTCAAGTCTTCAGAATTGATGAGATAACACCTATTTGATCTCTTTGATTGAGGTTAAACCTATCAAAAATTCAAAACCAAGAAGGCACTCAATAAAAACTACCTACCTTTGAGCGAAGGACGTACTCATATGAATACAACCATCGTCATTCGTCACCATTGATATTCGTACCACACTATTTCGATTCAGCCAATCAAAACAGCGAAGATTAAAACAAATAAGATTTCATCGGTAGCTCGCGTATTAATAAATAAAGGGTGTAAAATTATCTGTCGTTTAGTGTGCTTTTGACAGCAATTTCATTCGCCCACTCGCGCCGCTAAAAAGGGGTTGCGTAGAGTGCGCGATTCCCTTTTGTCGTTTAAATCAAAAAGTCAACGATGGCGCTTTGAAATTTATTCTCTCATCCGTTCAATAATAATTAACTTTAAGGGTACCCGCTTGAAATCTACTTTTTTATTCTCTCAATTCTACGAACGCTGCCATCACCGACACATTTACGCCTATATATATCGAAAAGCTCGTTATCGTTATCGTCACTCGTCTACACGAGTATGTATTCTGCCGATGAAATCTATTAACTCGTATATCTTACTTGGGGCAATCGATAATCAACGGAAAATTTCGCCCAACCCGATGAATACACGCTTCGCGAAAACCTAATAAAGCGCGAGCCAAGTACTACCGAACTTTTTTCTTTTTTAATTTTCAGCACACGAGGCTCTGTGGGGTGAAATAAAAATATTTTTAACTAAATAAAAGGGGTAATTTTTTTTTTCGAACTTAAGTTTTTCAGATTTTCTTTTTTAACGCATCAGAAAATCGGAAAACATCGAGGATAAGTTTCGGGGGTTTTTCTCAACGGATGCGCTACGTTTACAGCGAATTTATAATTATCGAGAATAAATTAACGAAGGAACGTTGCTTATTGTTTTTTTTAAATTGCCCGCAAACTTTGCACGAGAACTATTCACTAGAGATACGGTCATTTTTCAGGTTTGGTTCAAGAATCGTCGAGCCAAATGGCGGAAGCAGAAACGCGAAGAACAAGATAGGGTGAGGAAAATGCACGAAGATCAATTAAATTTATCCAATCCCCATAAGTTACCAACCGCCCAAGAAATGAGTGCGTTATCGCATTCGCATTATACATCCGAAGACGAAGAAGATTCGTCCGATTTGGAGGTGGTGGCTTAAATTATTTTGTGGTTGATTACAAGCTATTTCAGTTATCGATGATATGTAATACGAGTAGTTCAATGATCGATATTGATATTTTGATATTCCTGATTGATTACGTAGATATTTATATTATTGGTTCGATAGGCTCGAGTTAGTCCCTCATTTCAGGGAGCTAATCAAATCTTAGAGGTGTCTTTGACTTCTTTTTTTTTTATTGGTTGGTACTGTATTGAGGAAGGTTCAAATTTTTCTAGAGGGTACTCAGCCCCCTTACCCTTCGTGACTATTGGCCTATATTTCGATCATCAATGTAGATACCTATTGTTATTTCAATATCTTACAACTGGCATCGATACTTATGCATTCCTATTTCGATTATCAGTACCTAATAGGATTACCATCCGTCCTATTTTCCAGCGGATATGTTCTCTTTTTCAAAGTTGAAAATTAAGTCTAACTTCTTTTTTTTTTTTAACAAAATGTCCTCTCTTTCATTATTTCTCAGCAGGAACATATTGCGTTCACTTTTTTATTTTTCCCTTTGATTTCACTTTAATTTAGTCCCAATTCGACTGAAAAATTTTAATGTTTTTAATCACACTCCTTAAACAAAAATGTCGCGTTTTTTAGTTATTATTAATATAGTATCAACATTTGAGTCGTTGCCAGGAAATTAAAAAAAAAATTATTTCACTCTCCATGGATGTGAGTTACTGGTGAAAATTTTAGATTTATTAGACAAGTTTTATAATTCAGGAAGATGTGTAATTTATTTAATTGAGTAGAGAGGAATCAAGATGAGAGGAAGGCGTGAAAAATGTTCTCATTTTTTTGGATGACATGAAAAGTAAAATAATTAAAAATTTTTTAATTCATTATATTTAAAATAAATTGAGTAAAAATTCATGTAAGTAATAAAAAAAAATAATAAAAACTACTGTGAATTTGATGAGGAATACTTATTAAAAAAAAAAATAATAATAATAATAACAATAATAACAAATTTGACCATATTTTTATTTCTTCGAGAGCTTATATTTCAATAGGTTTTTTTTGGACTATTGAAAAAAATGTACAAATATTCAAACTGAAAAAAATTAAAGTTGGGAGTTCATAAAAAATATTACTCCATGTTTTTTTTTTTTTTTTCGATAAACTCAGGCACCTTAATTTTCTTTGTTTCAATTCTGTCAACTCTATCTTGATACAAATTTATAAAACCACAACTCTCTAGTATTTTATGAGAGATGCTACTTTTTTAATAATTTTTTAATCATCACACCAGCTGAATTTCTTTTCTCTTGATACAGAAACTTGTGATAATTGGCTACGGTTAGAGGAATTATCATTTCTGAACTTTTCAAAATAAAACAGACACTTGAGGGAAATTTTAAGGAGCAGTGGCCTAGCCAAGGAGTTAATGGGGCCTGAGCTCCCTCCCATAGCTCGAGCTTTTATTTGAATACAAAATTTCTCCAGAACTATTTTGCTTCAAAAAATGGAAAAAATGAAAACCATATTATCATACATTTTGTTTGTAATTAGTTGTACGTGGCACATAAATCGAAGAAAAAAAAAAACAAAAAACATGGAAAAAAATCGAAAAAAATTATTTCTCATATTTTTGGTTACTACTAGTGAGAAGGGCGTAGAAATGGTACTTTCTGCTATCGAAATTTTTTGGAAAGGGAAGGAGATATGAATTACCCATATTACTCCGCTCCTCTCTTCCAGCACCACTTTTAGTACCCACTGATACTTATGACATAGATATTGATATTCAAGTTATTTATGTTCAGTTAGACCATCGTTATTTACCCCTCGATATTGATTTTTAAATATTCGATACTGATATTTCAATATTCAATATTAAAATTTTCACAATCGAAATCGATACCATCGATAATTATTCGATACCTAGTTGATATATGCAATATGCATACACTAATATTCGAACTTATCCTGACATTTTTTTTCAATCGAAGCAAAATTTTCCTGTTAATAAATACGTCAAAGGATACCCATCATCCCAAATTAATGACAATCAGTTAAAAATTATCCTGAAATTTTTTTTCAAGTATCTACTCCCTTATTACAAGTGGTGAACTTGACGAAAAAAGAAGTGCCAAAGGAAACTTCTCAGATCGCAATCAACGATTTCATTACAGAGAATATTAAATGAAAATATATTTACCAGAAGCATTTACGAATTTTCCATCATCATAATTATTATTTTGTTTTTTAATTTTTCATTCCCAAAAGGTCTATTTTAGAGGTTCTACGATACAAAACAAAAGTATCATTTTTGCCTACAAAAAATATCAAAATAAAAATGTCCATACAGAGAACAAACGAAATTTACGAATTCTTCATTTACACAGCATTCACGTCATTATAAGACGTATTATGTAGCAAACCAAGAACGGCCATAACAGAGTGAAAATCTCTGAAGTGTAATTAGATTTTGATGAAGAGGGAGACTGTAAATTCATATACTTTTATTAAAATTTTATTGATTAAATGAAAATATATTTACCAGAAGCATTTACGAATTTTCCATCATCATAATTATTATATTAAATGAAAATATATTTACCAGAAGCATTTACGAATTTTCCATCATCATAATTATTATTGTTTTTTTAATTTTTCATTCCCAAAAGGTCTATTTTAGAGGTTCTACGATACAAAACAAAAGTATCATTTTTGCCTACAAAAAATATCAAAATAAAAATGTCCATACAGAGAACAAACGAAATTTACGAATTCTTCATTTACACAGCATTCACGTCATTATAAGACGTATTATGTAGCAAACCAAGAACGGCCATAACAGAGTGAAAATCTCTGAAGTGTAATTAGATTTTGATGAAGAGGGAGATTGTAAATTCATATACTTTTATTAAAATTTTATTGGAGCAAATCGGTGACTGCTACCTATGAGGGGGCGGGGGGGGGGTCCTGTCAGTCTACACTAAATCCTCTAAAAAACAAAAATAAAAATGTCAAAGTGGAAATTACGTCTTATCTAGTCGTTATTTTTAGTAATTATTTTAGATCTTAAGTCGCTATATATGTTTTTCTTGTAAATATTGTTTATACACATTAAGTTTTTTCATCACTTTTTATTTTGTTGTTGTAATTTAAGAATAAGTACCTACCTATACGCGCATTTTCGTTCAATGTGCAATCGAAAAAAATGAAATTTGAAGAACTCATTTATAAAAATGAAAAAAAAAAGGCGTGTTGTACGTTAGGCGATTGAATATGTGTTCGTATACTGAAATACTCTTACATTAAGGTATTCGTTCTTAATTTATGTTAGTTTTTCTTTTTCTTTTTTTTTTTTAATTTGTAGTAAAATTTACAAGTTGTTTCTTTTTTAATTTTATTGAATACCTAATATATCAGCTTTGTTCGATAAAATGTCATATTTTTTTCTTCAACGATGAAAACTTACGCAAAATGTATTCCGAAGCACTAAGGATGAAAGAAAATATCGCGATAGTACGAATCGAGTCTACATCTTGCCTCGAAGGAATTACGAAAGAGAAGAAAATTTTAGATTATTAAAACTGGGGTTATACACTAATACACCGCTAAGCCAAGTTAACAAGCTACAGCGTTAGTTTCGCCATTAATAATGCATAATTTTAATTCGATTTCGGTGGTTGGATTACAATAAAAATGAGGAAAAGGTACGTAGTAGGTTTGGTATATCAATAACGCCTACGGCGTTTCGCTCCCTCGTATACAAATTAGGCTTCTATTCAACTAGTTATTTTTCATTATACCAACAAACCGACGAGCAGAAAGATTTAACCAATCTGGGTAACTTTTTTTCCACATCATTCGTTATTCAGCGAATGAAAGTTTATGTAATCAATTAATTTTAATTTATCGTTACAGCGCCGACTTTTCGTCGAAAGTTTCCGCTTTTATAGCGAGTGCTAAGTTTTGCTTAAATTGTTGACAGAAGCGTGGAATTATGATTATGGCGAACATGGGTATACATAGTACAACTTCATATTTAGATACATATGTTCTGCAAAAAAAAAAAAAACACAAACAAACAAACGTAAGCAGCCAGACCACATTACTGGAGCTGAGTTTTTAACTCGAGCTCGTTTTGATTTAGTAATAACCTTGCTTAACCGTTCATGACTACAGGCCACACCCAATACCAAGTCTGAAAACCCCTACGCTATCCTATCCAAAAACACTTAAGAAGTTCAATTTGGCACAAATGTAGTATTTCTTGCCACGAAATAATCATGTGAACACATATTTCTCAAATTATAACTATTTGAGGGTGCTCAAATTATCTTCAAATCTTGATAATCCGCCATTTTGGATCCATTTTGACTCAAATTTAAGAGGTTATATTCTGGTCACAAACTAATCCTACACACAAAGTTTGACCATTCTAGGCCGATTTGGTGATGAGATACGAAGATTCATGAAATTTTCTGCAGCAATTTACCCTCCAAAAGCCGTTTTTTGCTTTAACTCCCCTCCAAAATCACTGAAGAAGCTAAAATCAAAATACGTTTGTCACTTGGGCTCATTTTATCATATGACACAGCAATAAAAAATTTTCGACCCCTCCTGTACCCCCGCCACTATTTTAGGTTGATAGCCCCGCCTTCCCCCCTCCAACATCATGTATGAGAGTGAAATGGGGATATAGTATACATCTTATACCCAATAACCATATGAGTTCATATTAATTACATTTTTACCAACTTGAGGCTCCTCATGCTCTACTCAAAATTTTGATAATCCGCCATTTTGAATCCATTTTGATCCAAATTCAAGAGGTCATATTATGGTCACTAACTAACGTCACACACAAAATTTGACTTTCTTAACTTGATTTGGTGGGGAGATATGGAAGATTCAAGAAATTTTATGACTCAAAACTTCCTCAAAAAGCCCTTTTTTGATCTAACTCCTTTTCAATATGCACTTAAGAAGCTGAAATTTGGATATGTTAGTATCCGTGACTCACTCTTTCATATGAAATCAAAAACGAAAAATTTGAGCTATTTGCCCTTCTCCAGCCCCCCTCAAAATTTGAGTGATCCGCCATTTTGAAATTTATCGAAAAAACAAAAAAGTTTGTTCTGCGCATTTTCAAGAAGAGTCTCTCACCAAATTTTGAACGAATTTTATAAATACTCGCCGGCGCTACGCATGGGGGAAAAAATATATATATCCAATTAATGTATGAACTGGCACTAGGCGAAAAATCTCTCTTCCAATCATTTAAAACTGATTTTTTCAAATGCAATGAAATTATGATGCAGTTGAAATAAATTTATCAGCCATAAAATTTATTGAAGTAATAACTAAAATAATTACTGATTTAGAAATAGTAGTTCAATTCTTGTTATGTTATCAACAAACTGAGATTTTTGTGCTGATTTTACCCGAATCACTTAGACGCACGGTATATTAGTTTGCGCTCATCTTTTGCCTTTCGAATCCGAGAAAACCACTATATTGATAAAAATTGCGGGAAAACATGCGCTGTCTAGACTTAGCAATGCTGTCATACCTCATAACATGTGCTGGTGTTATAAGGTAGGTGGAATTGAAAAAAAAAAACGAAAAAGTAAATGGTGCCTATAAAGCGGTTAATCATACCGAGCGTCCAAGTGATACGGGTACAATCAGCGCAAAAATCTCAGTTTATTGATAACATAATAAAGTTAAACTAATATTTCTAAATTACAAATCATTTTTAAAATTACTTTAATGAATTTTAAGGCTGATAAATTCATTTCAACAGCATTACAGTTTCTTTGCATTTGAAAAAACCAATTCCAAATAATTGGTAGAGAGATTTTTTCGCTGATTGTACACAAATCACTTGGACGCACGGTATAGTCCATCGGAAGGTATATAACAAGCAGCACGCTCTGATTACAAAAACTTGTAACTACAGTCTATATAGGTGCTGGTTCAGAGATAGTAAGGCACCATTACGAAAATCTGCGTACGCATTCCTGGAGTGATAATAACATTATGTGCGCTAATTCCCATAAGAAACGTTGAGGCACCAAAAATTGATTCCTGAACGAAAAAAGTGGAGCCGCAACGTTATGTAATTATGAAATTTGTTGCCACAGTGACACTATATAATAAAGGAATATAAATATATACTAAAAAGTTGGAGTAATAGCTGTCGTTTTTTAGTTAAAAACTCAGCTAAAAAACTAAAATAAAACACCATTGTTAGTATGTTGTTGTTTGTTTCCTTTTTGTTTTGGCTTCTGAATTTGAAATCTTGAATTTAGGATTCGCTGATTCGCGATTTGGATAACAGCAGAAAAGTATTTGGATCACCGATCACAGATCAATTCGATTTAATGATTCAGATCACGTATCACAGATCAGCCGTTCAAAATGGATTCGAATCACTGAACGGATCAAAATTCATGATCCTAATCAAAATTCATATCACGTTTTACTCGGATCATGCTAGACACTGCTCAACCGCTACAAAATAAAAACATTTTTTCATGGTAGCCAGCTAAACGATAGGTATGCCTATCTGATTCTGTAATAGTTTACTGCTGAAAATCTGAAACTTACCTCAAGTAGCCACAGCTGATTTTAATATTAAAATAATACTTCTTGAAAAGATGTACTATATCTGAAAAAATAAATAAAACTGGTATACCTAAGTATCTTGATAAGTAAGGTACATATGTATAAATGGTACACACGAAAGTATTTAATTACTTACATGTATGATATCTACTAATTTACACGTATTTGCGTATACATGTATACGATAGGTACCTAACTACTTATACATGAACCTTTTACGTAGTAGATATGTTTTATCAATGTATCCTCCATTACACGTAATGAATCGTCCATGAAGGGAGTCTCGTAATACCACATTAAATTCCCTAAGCCTTATAATCACGACAAAGAGAGGTTACCTGGTAATGAACTCGCATCGCGTTATACGCTTAAAACATGCAAATTTTCAATACGTTGGTAAGCTTATGATAATTAGGTTTTCAAATCATACACGAAGGTTGCACACAGGGACAGAGGGAGAGATCCAGAATACCAGCAGCAGCCAATCGAACGGTCGCACATCAAGGTATTTTGACTGGCTAGAGAAAAGATGGTTGAAATTGTGCGTTCACGCAAAACACGCCGAACAATTAAGCTAAAGCCTAAAAACGACTTGTAAAACTCAATAGATTAAAACGGTTGAAGTAATTTGAATTATTGGCACTTTAGAAGCGGGCCACGATGTAACCTAGCATGCCGTACGCGGCTCGTATCGATTACAATGCGTCTTTTAAGGATTACAATATTTACACAGGGCCCCCCGGTCTTTGGGTTAATATGGGTGGCCCACAACAAACTGACCCGACAACACTTCTCCCTTTCAACATACCCCTAGGTGGTCTCTATACCCGATAACACGGTATGTATGTTCGTATTACACCTTAATCCTCCTTTTATAACCATTTTACCTTATTTTTTTCCCTTCTTTTTTACATGTTCATATGATAGGACAGGCGGTATTGTAGTTATCTTTGTGTGCGAGATGAATTCGCTTATTATTTGGCTTAAATATTTTAATAACTTTTTTCACGCTTCGTAAAACGCGTAATCCAGCATCGTCGTTTGAGGTCGCCGCAACACCGTCTTTGGCTTATCTCTGTTCCGCTCAACAGATTTTTTTTCGATTAAAATATTTTCGAAATATCTAAGCCTGATTAATAATAGAAAGTGAAACCTGTTGGGCAAATTTTTCGCGACTTTTCGACAAGTTCTGAAGGGTCATTAAGAACAAAAGTAAAAGGGCAAGAGGCAAGCATGCTAGACCTTTTGAAAGGGCTATTTTTAACACGAAAGAAGTCCAGAAATTTTTCAAAATTATAATGAAAAGATCAGGTAAGCTGTAATAGCTATGGTTTTCAGCAAAAAAAAGTTTCAAAAAAATTACAGAGCAGGTTCATCCCATTTTGGTTCAACCAGCATTTCGACCTCATGTCGTGTTTCGCTGGATTTTTTTATAAGTTGGTGTTGTCCTGGAAAAGAAAGTAAACAGCTATGCCGCATTACTAGAGCTGAGTTTTTAATTGAAACTTGTTGAAATTCGCACATAATATAATTATGTAATTAACGTATTCATGTCCACAGGCCACACCTAGAACAGAATCTGAAAACTCTTATCCTTTCCAAACCTTTTAAGAAATTGAATATATGATGTGTAGTTCTTCTTGTCCACAAGAATCATATATAAGCCAATATTTATCAAATTTCAGCAATTTGACGGTTCTCTCAGCTCCCTCAAATTTCGACGCAAATTCAAGGGCTTATATTTTGATACCCACTTAACCCTGCATTTAAAATTCAACATTTTAAGTACATGTGATGCGGAGATAAGGACAATTCATAACATTTCCCGACTTCATCACTTCGCCTCCAAAAACAATTTTGTTCTATAATTTTCCTCAAGTCATTTAGGAGCTAAAATGTCAGGATGTTTTTATGCTGGTTTGCCTGGTTCACTTAGTCACATGAAATTATAAATTAGAATTTTCACTTTCCGCTCACCCTACCACATTTTTAGGACAACTAACCCCTTCTTCATCCCTTCAACAACGATTCAGGATATTATACTTTTAATCGGTTCATATCTATCAAGTTAGAGCTATCTAACTTCCTCAAATTACTCATCATTCATTTTGGATACACTTTGGTTCAAATTCAAGGAATGAGATACTCGTCTCCAACTAATTTTACATACTAGGTTTGACCTTTGTAGGTCGATTTGGTAAGGAGATATAGAAGATTCAAGATATTACAAATGATTTTTTGCTCCAACTGCCATCCCCACTATTTCACTTGTGAAGCTGAAATATTAATATGTTGGTGCTTCAATTTACTCTTTCATATTAGATCACGAATTAAATTTTGAGGCATTCGATTTACTTCCATCCGCTCTCAAAATATGAGTGAATCTTCGTTTCGAAGTGTATCAATAATCTAAAAAACATTTTTTACGCATTCACATGAAGAGTCTCTCATCAAATTTTGAGCAATTTTCATCTATATAGAATACGTTTATACTAAAAAGTTGGACATTAAGAATAAAATGGTTTGAAATACAAAGATTTGAAGGCCTGCTCTACCACGACTAAGCTTCCCAAATTTGATAGGCTATAATCAGTGTTGTAGGAACGAACATATGTCTGTTCTTGTTCCTGTTCTCGTTCCTAGAAAGACCCAGTCATTTGATTCTGTTCCTGACTCGTTCTTATTCTCAATGTTTCAATTGTTCTCGTTCCATTCTTCGTTCTTTCAATTCTTTATGGTCTCGTTTTTGTTCGTTCTTCGTTCTATTCTCGTTCTTCAAACTTCAACTTTTTCTTTTTTTTTTTTGATAACGTGTTTATGGTTTATGTTGTTGTTGAAATTGAAAATTAATTAATTGAAGTTAATTAATGAAAAAAAAATGATTTATATGGGTATACACAGCATTTGTCCGCTTTTAGAAGTTTTTTTTCTCTTTCCCCTCATGATATCTATTAATTTCATGACAAATTATGAACTTTCAAAAGAACAAAGAACAACCCAAAATTACATCCGTTCTTGTTTTTGTTCTCGTTCCTCAGCATTTTACATTAGTTAGTTCTCGTTTCATTCTTCGATCTTTCAGTTTGGAAATATTCTGTTCTCGTTCTGTTCTTTGTTCTTCATACCTATCAGTTTTATGTTCTCGTTCTTGGTTCTGTTTCTCAGGAACAATGAAAATTCTCTGTTCTTGTTGTTCTTCGTTATCGTTCTTGGGTTTGTTCCTACAACCCTGGCTATAATAGCTATTATTTTGTATTCAAAAATTCGACTAAAAAGCACTCAACCGCTTATTGAAATTTTTTCATTTGAGCAATACTTAACTTATGTTAAAAGATGGTCACAATTCATGGTAAAAAAATTGGAAATGTTTTATACGAGAAGAATCATTTTTTATAGTACCCCCTCAATCATTGGGCATAAGTGATTAATAGTACCACATAACATATCTGATCTTGACCTACAATTTTATTTTCTCAAATACGTATCTGTTTAATAAGCAATAAATAGGTACACAAAATCTCACTTAAAAACTGATCATTTATTTTCATATCATCAACTTAATTTTTCAATTTTTATTCAGTAAAAACCTTAAGCAAATAATGTAAAGTTATATCCACTTTTTTATAATTTGAAAAAATTACAATATCAAATAGATTTTTAAGAAATAGAAAAGCAAGTTATACATTTATTCAGGTTTAGGGAGAGTTGTACGAGTAGTAAAGTCTACACCTTTTACAGGATCTATTAAAATTTATACTATGTATTTGTACACCTTTTTCATCTTCCAGTAATTTCCATTATATGAAGCGCTACTAAAATATTGTTTTTCTTCAACCAGTAGTGATAATGGAATTCTTGCATGACTGAGGGCAGGCATGTGCAGTTATTTCTCGCGTTCACGGAAACCACGCTTAAAATTCATTTCCAATGGTGAAGAAGTGCCGAAGGTACGTTATTTTTTTTATTCCTCCTTAGACTTCTTGAATATTTTTCATCATTTGATATCGAAAATTCTCTTTATAGTTGTAGTGTTATTTCATTTTAAAATAAGTTTTTTTACTATCACTGAAGTAGATAGTAATAATATTAAAAAAAAAGTTTTCTGTGTCTATCTGTTGCCCATATTCTTGCATTACAGTGTTTTTACGGAACTATACCAAGTGAAAATATGGAAACCACGTTTAAAATTATTTCCTATTGTAGGTACGTTATTTTTTTTTTATTACATTTTGATATTTAAGAATTACAAATGGGTTCTTATTTTCAAGAACTCGATTCCATTGAAGATCTATTAGGAAAAAGTAATGTAAAAATTAAGAATCCAGATCCAAAGACAGAAGCTGAAGTGAATAAGCTGAAAAAGAAAATTTCACTAAATGTGGTGCATATAGATGGCTCGTAGATAATTAAACGAGCCATCTGCATGCTCCACACTAAGCAAAATCTTCCCTTTCAGCTTATTTAATTTGGTTTCTATCTTAAGATCCGCATTCATAACTTTTCCTAAGTTTTTTCTAATATCTTCAATAGCGCTTAGTTTTAAAAAATAATAACCCATTTGTAATTCGTAAATATAAAAATGTAATCAAAAACACAACGTACCTACAACAGAGGAAAATGTTGAGCGTGGTTTACATATTTTCACTAGGCATAGTTACGTAACTACATTGTAACGCAATGAAATGGGCAAAAGCTAGAGGCAAAAAACATTTTTTTAGCATTGCTACTACCTACTTTAATGATGGTAAAAAATATTTGAAATGTGAAATAACACTACAACTACGAAGAGAATTCAATATCAAATGATGTTAAGTATTCAATTAGTCTATCTATGGTATTTGCTGATTAATAACTAACTCTCGTTATCTTTTCTAATTTATTTTACTATTAAAAATATAATTTATAATATCAGTTCATTTACTATGATAAAGGGTCTCTCCTGATAAGATAGTGAAAACGGCCCTTGACCCAAATTCGGTCACAAGTGGTCCAAATTTTTTCAAATTTTTCGATTCATATTTTCTTGAATTTTTTAGGCTTTGAAATATTCAAAAAATTGTAAACATTTTTTTTGAGGGGGGTACATGGCTGAATTTTTTTCCATAATTAGCTCGTACTCTAAGGTACAACATGATAATATTTTCAACCCACCGAAGAGGGGTGGAAGTTGGTCAAAAAAAATGAAATGTGTAACAAGAACACCTCCTAAATTCACTTTTTTGCATTTTTTTTTTGCGAACAAAGCGTTTTAGAGAAAAAGTAGTAAAGTAATAAAATGTTTCTCATTAAATTCTCTATAAGAAAGGGTCTTATAATTTTTTTCGTAAACCCATTAGGGGAAAAGATAGGAGACTACAAAGGTACTCCTAATACTAATAATTATTATGCATTACACTATCGCAAAATCAGTAAGGACTAAACAAGAAAAAAAAATAAAAAAAAAAAAAATGAAAAATAAATAGAAAATGAACATTGGGAATGAAGGCGAGTTACTTTTCGACTATTGTGGCAAACTTCTGATTGAGGATTTCACAATGAGAATAAATAAAATTCGACATAATGATGATGAAGTTAAAGTAGTACCTATAATAGTCCAGTCATATTACGATTACAATCGAGACTAATTGGGGGTCGAAGTTTTTCTGAGGAAACTTGTAGCCAATAGTGTCTGTAACAACACCTACCTTTCCGCCAAAAATCGCGCCATTGCTTTTCCCCCAAAATCCACATTTGTGCCCCCAAAACTAGTTTTTCGCAAATAACACGCGTCCTAATTTAGATGCAGAGAAAAAGTCCAGTTAAGAAGTTATGCTGATCAGATTTCTTACAAAAAATACTACTACGCAATTTTCGCCCAAATTGATAGAATCGCGAGAAAACGCACTGGAAACGCCCCACTTACACTGCACATAGGCTCACAGCGCGATGTTTGATATAAACCACAGTGTTATGATAATGTTTCATGTTCTCATCGTGCCAATGACTACAAGCGGCGGGGAGGGAGGGTAGAACAAATTTTGTTTAATATCGAAAATCTATCACATTCGATACTACTCATGAGTTGATAATTAATTACTATCATATCATAATTATTTTGAAACTATCAAGCGGTATACCAGATCAATTTGTAGTCCCCTATCTTTTCCCCTAATGGGTATACGAAAAAAATTATAAGACCCTTTCTTATAGAGAATTTAATGAGAAACATTTTATTACTTCACTACTTTTTCTCTAAAACGCTTTGTTCGCAAAAAAAATGCAAAAAAGTGAATTTAGGAGGCTTTCTTGTTACAAATTTCATTTTTTTGACCAACTTCCACCCCCCTTCGGGAGGTTGAAAATATTATCATGTTGTACCTTAGAGTACGAGCTAATTATGGAAAAAAATTCAGCCACGTAGCCCCCTCAAAAAAAATTTTTACGATTTTTTGAATATTTCAAAGCCTAAAAAATTCAAGAAAATATGAATCGAAAAATTTGAAAAAATTTCCACAAATGTACTTATATAATGCCTATCAATAGTGAAATTTTCAAAATTTTTCATCCATCCCATCCAGAGTTAAAAAATATTGAATTTTCGACATATGGGAGTCGATTTCTCAGGAAGGGGTGGGGGTGGGTGTCAAAAATTTTTTTGGGGAGTTTTTTCATCGAGGGCAACATTTAGGACTACATGTGACCGAATTTGGGTCAAGGGCCGTTTTCACTATCTTATCAGGAGAGACCCTTTAATACAAAAAAATAAAAAACATATAAAAAAAAAATTTAATTTAATTTAATAAAATTAAATATAAAAAAGTTAAATATTCATGTAATCAAAACATTCTAACATCCTGTTCAAAATTTTCCAACATTCGTCGACTTTTGAACTTTCCAGACTCACTTCCAGATATTTTCAAAAATGCCACAGTACTAGTCTTCTTCTTACAACGCTCTAATCTTCTCTCCCAAATCTAACTATTAATTACAAAGACCCGTGCCTCTGGCCCCAGTTGCAGGATGCGGTATGGCTAAACATCAACAGGTAACAGGTAAAAATTTTTATTAAAAACATAGCAAGTCAAGTTCTCAATTTATACACCTATCAATCTTATAAAAAAAAAAAATTGCTAAAAATAAATGAATACAAAAAAACAAAAATCCATTGGGAATTTTCTTCAATTTTCTATTTCTTTATTGAATTCTCATTTTGCGTAAAAATTACAACAAAGTAATGATACGATTTTTGCGCAAAGTCGAGTACAAGTCTATATTAATTAGCAACAACATTCGAACGAGATAATTTTTCTCGAAGAGAAAAAAATCAAATGAAGCCTTAAAAATCTTAATTAAAGTTTAATCTACGCGTGACCAACTTAAAACGTATCACGATCACTTTCGAAATAAGTTCGGATTTCCCAAAAATAAAAATCTCTTAATTTGCCGACGAAAATTTTCAATTACGATCTACATTTCCAATCGTATAGGTTTTAAATGCGTTTATAAAAATCATTGTTCGTTTACCCTATTATTGTATTTCCATACATCGAGCTGAACCCCCTCTATTATGTACTCTATTCTCCAACGAGGTGGAGGTTTTAAACTCCCAGATAAGGGATTATCCCTCCAATGAAAGAAATAAATATAGCCGTTGAATAAAATGGCCGCCGTTAAGAATTGGTCTACATTTGCGCAGGATTAGTAAACATATCTGTTCTCTTCACGATTTATAGTGGCGTAATGTATTCGCCCAGATTCAGATAAGTTGCGAATTTTTCACTCGAATAAACACGAATTTCGCATAAAATTTTCCGCCTAATATAAATAAGTCGTATAGTCGTAAGAATAATGGTATTATTCTTCCCATTTTAAATGGCGAACGTTGTGCGGAGATTATAATGTGTACAAATTGCGTTCGTAATTCGTTATATTCGTATGTTGATCGAGTAAATAAATATGCGCGTAGATAATAGGTTATCATGGATGTGGATATTTCAGCAAAAATGGTTTCGAAATTGAGCAAAATATTTATTTCGTTATTTACCCATATGTTTATCATGTAATATGTTGACTATTCAAATAAACTAAATAATAAACCAAGTCCGTACTTTATCTAATATTAAATATTTATAAATTTAATTCAAATTTATCGTATACATTTTTATCTTTTATGTATTACTCGTAAATTTTACTTCATTTGGTTTTTATTATAATTTAATTTCTAATTTAAATTACACGATTTGAACTCCTTTCTTATTATTTTCATATCTGTTAGTACAATCATTATCATTAAAATATTTTATATTTAATATTTAAAACAAATACCGAAAAAATAAAATTAATTGCATTTTTAATCCCTTGCATTTTATTGTTAATTAAATGAATAATTTTAAAATTACTTTTAAAATCACCTTTGCTCTACACGATGAAGTTCAAGGCAATTTTTATTTTTTTACTTTTCTTTTCTTAATACTTATTACACGCTTAAAAGAACAAATCTATTCGTTTGCTTCCTGATTTTGATTTGACAAACGCTAAGCTGTCATGGAGAACAACTTAACGGCATATCAAACACAATCGTAAGTGTTAATCAAAACGCACCGGCTGGATGAATTGAAAAAAATAATTAATTCTCGTAGGGTACTGGTTTCAGCGCTGCTTTCGAACGAAGCTCACGTTCAGTTACAGACGAAGATGGGTAACCCTATCCGTACAGTACTAGCAGGATTAAATTCACATCCCCTTGTGCGGTAGAATGGTACAAAGGATCAACATCATACTTTATAAATTAGAATTGAATATGTCAAAAAGGATAAATCGTATAAGGAAGTAATTCGTATAACAACCAAATAATAAACAAAAGAATGGCGAACATGTGATCCTTTGTTACTTGTAGTATTTTCTGCGTATAATCCGCGGTGTGCTGTTAACGTCTATTATTTATTAATTTCTTGAATTTCTCGCTTTAATAAACTATAAAGGGCATTTTGATCGTGCAAAAGATTAGGTACGTGGATTCGCGATCTGATGAAATCGGGTGAAAACTGAAATGGCGTGAAATTGATGAAAAAAAAACCTGTAAATGTCGCCGATGAAGGGTAATATTTCATTTTTTTCAAGATGGAGAATCTCAATTCACGTTAGAATTCTAGTATAATGCAAGTCGCATTGCTTTCAGCTATAATACTGTATGGTAATTATTCTGTTCATAGTACTGGACATTACGAATTAATATCGAAGTTATTTTTCGTTTTAGACTAGGAGTTTTCAATAAAAAGGAAAGCTATTATAATCTACCTAATTTGGAATTTTTTTAAACTTTTTTTCAATTTTTCAACACCCATTTTTTTCTTACTTTTTTTTTTTGAAATACAATTTTTTTCTCGTTTTAAATTTTTTTTCTCCATTTTTTGAATGGTATAGAGAAATAATTTTGAAAATTTTGTCTATAAAAAGTTAAAAACCTCAACTACAAATGTATGGAATCTTTTCTGAATTTTACACCATTTTTTAAGCACTTTTTCATTACAAAAAAAATTAAGCTATAGGTATATTAAGTCATTCACACTACACAAGTCAAGAAAATATAATTATGTGAATTTTTAATTTTTGTTTCATACTAATGACCTCCGAGAAAAAACAAAAATTATTATTTTCAATTTATCGAGAATTGAATCGAAATGTCCTTATTTACACAATTTGTTGTGTTTCAAGGGGCGAGCCGGCGCACAGTGGGGCCGATTGCAAATCGAGGTGGACAAAATTCGAAAATGTAACTTTTTTACTTTTAAATAAGCGTACCTCATGTTTTTTGAGTCGCTAAACTCGAATTTGATATTAGTTTTTTACTTCCGCCCCTCAAAAAGCCCCGAAAGTCCAAATTTTTGGAAAATTGGGCTTCAGGGGAATAAATTATTTATGCATATTGAATTATATGTTTTTGAGGTCGCTGAATTCGAATCTGAAATTCTTTTTGTGATGCAACTCCTTGAAAAGCCCCAAAAGCCCCAAAAAAGCAAAATTTTTGAAATATTGGGCTTTAAAGAAATAAGTCATTCATTCGTGTTAAACTATGTTTTTGAGGTCGCTGAATTCGAATCTGAAATTCTTTTTGTGATGTAACTTCTTGAAAAGCCCAAAAAAAGCAAAATTTTTTAAATATCGGGCTTCAAAGAAATAAGTTATTCATTCATGTTGAACTATATGTTTTTGAGGTCGCTGAATTCGAATCTGAATTTTTTTTTGTAATATAGTCCCTCAAAAAGCCCCTAAAGTCTCGAAAACTCCAATTCTCAGAAAACTGAGCTTCAAAAGAAGCACAATGCATTTATATTGTGTAATATATTTTTGAGGTTGCTAAATTTGAATTTGAAATCATTTTTGGAATTCAACTCCTCAAAAAGCCCCAGAACACCAATTTTTGGAAAATAGAGTTTCAAGCGAACAAGTGATTATTGATTTTTCAATCATATGTATTTATGCTAAAATTATATTGGAAATTCAACTCCTCAGAGCACCAAAAGCTCCAGTTTCGAGAAAATTGGTTATTTAGAAAGTAGAAAAATCCAAAGGGGTTAAAAACCCTTTATTTAAACAAAAAAAAAAAAAACAAAAACAAAAAAATTAATAAATAATTCAACAACCTATGCTAAGAATGTGATTAAAAAAAAACTGTGATTTTTCGTGTAAAAACACTAAATTTTAACATAAAATCCTAAAAAACCTACTTTCGGCGCAAGTTGGCGCAACTGAAATCAAAACAGGCGTGTAAAGGAGCACTTTGTGCACAACACCACGTCGCCACTTTTAGGTCTGAAGAGGTCTGTGGTTTTGTAGGTAACAAAAATTGTAAAAAAACACCAAAAAAATACGAAAATAAAAAAAATTCTCACATAAATATGATGATTTGTAAAAAAAAAATTAACACCGTGAAATGATTCATTATTAACGTATTTTCATAAAAAAATATCATTCCCCCCCAAAAGTGAATTTAAAACCACGAAATCATTAGCCATACATCAGCGTTTTCGCATTAGCGGGATATTTTGAGCGAAGAGGTAGGAAGTTGTGTTACTCATCCCCCTCCCATGACCACTACGGTTGAGTTATGGCTCTTGTGGCTTTTGTTTCTTATAGAGGAGGGATGTACACAACTTTTGAGTCCATTTACAACCAGAAAATCGAATTTCACTTTTTGGACTTTTGTCCACCTAGAATCGCAATCGGCCCCACTGTGCAGCGGGGGCATATCAAAAGTGTGAAAATACATATAATTGCATATCAAGCCAACAAATTGAATATTGTGCCTAACTTTTTAAGATACATGCATACTTTCCATTTTGTAACGCAAACAAGTCTGCAAATTCATTCAGAGAATATTCATGTGAGTATGTAATATTAATCAAATGTCGAGAAGAGTTGAAGGATTGACAAATGCGAACTTCAAAATTCTTCTTCATAATCTCATAGGAAGTAAATCGAGGACACCAACATAATCAAATATCAGCTTCTCAAGTGAAATTAGCGGGAGGGGCGGAGTCGAAGCAAAAAACCATTATTTTCTTACGAATCCAAAATCATAAAAAATCATGAAGGACACTTGAAGAGCCTAAAATAGCTCAAATGTAATAGATATGGACTCATATGATCATTAGAAACAAGAATATTACATCCCATCTACGAGGAAGGGTCATTATTCTCGAGATGCGTTGCGGATAAGTGAAAAACGAAAAATTTTCAATCATCATTTCATACCACTAAGTTCAAATTACCAGCATATAAAATTTCAGTTAACTAAGGTCGATTGGAGGAGAGTCAGTGGAGTCTCAAATAGCTGAAATTTGATAAATATACGCTCATGTGACTTCAATAGGTAGTTACTTTATACCTCAGCTTTTTAAATGGCTTTGGAGGAAATAGGTGGAGGTTTCCAACCTCAATACTGGGTGTGGGTGTAATAAGCTTAACAACATTATCAGCAAATTTAGGTGGACAAGTCCTCATGAAAATTCAGCTTCAATAAAACGGCACGATTGCTCACATTTTTTTGCCTTTTTTTCTCGCTAGTAAGGCATTTCAACGTTCTTTTTTAGTTATACTCTTCAAAATAATACAATTTTGTACGTTGGAAAAGAAATAAAAATAATATACTAACGGCAAATTTCGAGATCACCAAAAACAAGAAATTTCCTGCTACACGATTCGGACAATCTGAACCCTGTTTACAAAAAGGAAGCATAAAAAAAAATCAATTTATTTCTAGAAGAAAAAAATTTCAAGTACGAAGATCGAAAAAAAAAGGTACATTAGTAATTAAATGAATATATTCATTTTAACACACTTACATTACCACGAAAATTAATAATTTTCTATTATGAAAATTGTAAAATACAAAATCTTCAACAAATAACTTCGCCATAACATCTTATCTTTCTTGACGTAAATCAATCCCAAACTGAGCAAACAAAAGAAAATATTATTATCATATCTAATATAATAGATGAACAAACTTGTGATACTTTTCCTATAAAACCTACATAACACTTTGTAATAGGTAACTAAAATCGTAACCATCAAAATAAATTTGCTGTTTGGTCAAGCTTCATCTTTATTTTGCGCGTTCATGCGCTGAAAACTATCGGCTAAATTTTCAGATGTTATTTCACTTTCAATATTTTTCATAAATGCGTCCAACTCATCTTCTTCATCGTGCTTATTATTTATATTCCTTTCTTCGGGACTCTCAGAATCGAAGTATTTTTCTTCTTCGTCAACGTCACATTGGTTCACATCATCGTATTCGGGATTATTATCAACCTCACTAAAAGTAGAAAATGTTTAGAATTTTATTTGGTTCGATTATACGTATAATGCTAATTCCATTATTACCTGTAATTGAATTCGTCTTTTCCTTGTAAAAAACTATTGAACATAGACGAGGTAAATTCGTTGATGAGCAAAACTTTTTCTTCTTGAGATAAATTACATCTAGTTTTAGCGTTCCTCGGTTTCGAGTGTTTATTTTTCCAGCGAGTTTTACCGATTGTGTGATTATTTTTATACGATTTTCCCCAAAGAGCTAAATTACTTTTCATTTCTTTCCATGTTTCGGATTCGTGATCATCTTTTGGAGTGTCGTCTTCGTCACTGGAATCACAATATTCCTTTTTTTGTTGAAGTTCGGTTTCCATTTGTTGCTTTTTCAACTCGGCGACTCGATCTTGCTCGATTTGTTCAAGTAATAGATGAGCGACTCTGTGAAATATGGAAATAAATAATGAATCCATTTTTTCAACATTAATACAGAATGTATTTATTAAATAGAAACGCACGCGTGTTCCTGATCGTCAGTAGTTTTAAATTCCGGATTAGCGAGAAAGTTACCGAGTAACTGATCGAATAGAAGAGGATTTCTTTTCCTCATTTCACCCACACTGAAATATTCTCCTTCTGACATTAATCTTTTCATTGCTTCAAATCTCCTATTTTTTATTTGCACCTAAATCACAATTCAATGTTAAAAAGGCATTAGGGTAAACAAATGCATAATCAAATATGTACTTGCATTAGATACTGGTTTACATTGGCAACTTTTCAATTTATTAATGTAATATTGTACTTCGTAGGATTCTTCATCAACTGAATTAGCGAAGTAAGGCAAATGTTCCATTAGTAAGTTATTGCCAAACCGTGATAAGAAAGTCGAATGACTTTGGTTGAGAACATTTTCAGCAATGGATCTTTTTTCCGAAAAACTTAGATCTGGTTCGCCGAGCTGCTGACTCTTGAAATGAACGTCGGTTTTGTTGGCTATATGATCTAGCATTTTTTCTCGTATAGTGTCTACAGGTTTGAAAGTTTCTTCCTCACTTGATTTCATTTCGTCGGACGGTTTTTGGTTTTCATCGACTGCGATCATTTCTTCATCTTGCGGCGTTTCAATGGTTTTATCGGTGTTATTTATTTGATTGTCAACAACTTCAGACTCCACTTCCATGGATGTGATTTATAATAAAGGTTTGTGTAGAACTAGTTGTTACTAGAGCTTACGTTATGAGATTTACTGAAAAATAATTTACAGGAATTGGAGTTTTTAATTATTGAAATAGAACTTTGATCAGAAATCAAAAATTCAAAATCGTGTTGAATCGAATATTTACAAGTTTAAAGGGAAAAAGGGTGAAGGGAAAATAAGCCATAACATGAGAGACCAGAGTCGCTCATTCATTGGCTGATCAAATTGCGCGAAATTTTGAAATTTAAAACCACTGAAACTGATAAGAATACGGCAAAGGCAAACGTCAGCTCATGGGTATTTAACGTCACACAGAACTGAAAATTCTGGATTTCTATTGGTTGATATAATCATACAATTCAACGAAAACCAATAGAGATTTTGCTTACTGAAAATTAATGAACCAACCTTGTTCAAGTCAAAATCTTGGTGCTCATAAAAATTTATTTACATTTCTTTGTTTACTTCCTTCGTTTATCAAAATATAAAAGAAAAAAAAATGAATTGATAACGTGTAATCTCAATAAAATGAAATGTAATAAATTACGGTAATAATATTGTAATGAATAGAAAGCAGTATATAGAACACCATGGTAAGATTAAATGAAAGTGATAAGATTATATACAAGTTAATAGCTTTCACTTGGCTTTTCAAGTCATTTAAACTTTTTTCGTCACTTTTCCATTTTTTATGATGACGGCGAATGCTAAAAATACTTTCCTTTACTTCGGATATGGCAGCAATCTTCTTACTCAAAGAATTCGTGTATTCAGTCCTTCTGCAGAGAGGTACGCCATAGCGAAATTATACGTAAGTCGATAATGTTTTCAAATTATGAAATTCTAAAAGATCATCTCATGGTAATCTTTCATATTTTTTTTTTCACTAAAGAACCATCGCTTAGATTTTGGTTACAACTCGAAAAAATGGAAAGGAATGGTTGCAACCATAGTACCTGACGAAGGTGAACACGTCTGGGGTGCAATATGGGAATTGGATATGGAAGATATGAAGAATCTGGATAGGTACGTCTTCTAATAAATTGTTTTCAAAAATATTTGAAATGCTCATTGGGGCAATTTTTTACAGACAAGAAAGCGTTCATGATAACATTTATAAACCCGTATACGTTGACGTAGAAACACCAGATCTGACTAGAATAAATTGTCGTTGTTATATGTTGACGAAACAACCAATAAAAATTCCACCAAATGAACCAATGCCAGATGATCGAAAACCGTCCTATTCTTATTTAAATGTAATCATTGAAGGAGCTATAGAGAGCAGCTTACCGGAATATTACGTAGACAAACTGAAACAAATACCTCATAACGGAGAGAAACCTGATATACGTGACATAATTGGTTGCGAAACAGGAATAATAAAAAAGTAAACATTTTTCATTAGTGGTTTTTAAATTTTTTTAAAGAAATATACATCTATTAACATAAAAATATTTAATCTATGTAATAAAAAAATATTTCTTATCGAATAACGAACTTTCATTGCTTTAAAATATTTTCAACAAAAAAAAAAGTATTTGCCATTGTACCTAGCTTCTTCATTTCTACATAATTATACAAAATCTTTATGGTTCGAAAATTAGAAGGTTGTTTTTTTTCAATTCTTCGATTTATTCATTTCATCTTCACTGTCTGAACTATCTACTGGCTCATAAAATCTTTCATTGTCTACTTTTATATGTATACTTGCACCAAAACAATCTATTTTTTCAAACAAAACTTCACTAATGTCTTTTTCGTAAACGTACTTTTTAACCGTAGGATGCATTAATGCGTATTTTAAAGCCTCCTTTTTGGTCATTTTTTCGAAGGTCTGAAACATCATATGGGAAGTATACACTTTCCTCATGTCATTAATCTAAAAGAAATAAAAATAAAAATTTTAAAATCAGCTTTCTAGGAAATAAATCGGGCCCTCGAAGTATAAGCTAGTTCATCACTCACTCTTATTTGGAACGATAATTCAATATCCTTGTCCAATTTCGGCCATTTTTGTTTGGTTACATTTTCATTCCAGTTAAACTCTTCCTGGAGAAGACGACCTGGAGCGGATGCTAATCCATGCCATAGAGTGGCGGCGAAATGTGGTGCCATAGGTGCTAGCATTATAATAATGGTTGCCAAACTTCGTTCATATTCTTTACTGAATTTTCGAATTTCGCGTTTAGAGGTCTAAAGCATATTATTCATTTTTATAATAAGGAAAACATATTCAAATAAAATATAAAGATCGTATTATACCAACACGTAAATTATTAGTGAAGGATTGCATATTGGTAAACGCAGCTGCTAATTGTTGTGTGTGTTTGTAATTGTAAGTCGTGAAGCGAATGCATTTGTTACGTGCTTGACGCAACCGCTCTTCTTCTTTTTCCATATTAAGTCCTGGAACTTGGCTTTCTAAGGTCGTCTCTCTGCATTTAATGAACTCTTTAATTGTAAGCCATAATCGATGTTGCCAAGTTATGACGTCAGGAAACACTATAGCAAAAAACAAGTAAATAAGTGATACTTTTCTTTTTTAATACGTACATACATGTAATGGCAACAAACAATCGGAGTTCCAATTTCGATGAGACATCGGGGCTACACTGAATAATAAAAACAAACGAGTGGTATCCACACCGTACTCGTTCAGAACATCTAATGGTTCAACTCCGTTGTACTTGGATTTACTCATTTTTTCCCACGAAACTGTCAATTTTTCTTCGCTTTTTACATGTACTGTATCATTTCCTAAAATAAATACGATCACTTAGAAGTTTAATGCATTCCCAAACATATAACAAAAGAAAAACAACGTACCTTTAATTTTGGTTTCTTCCGGCTTAACGTATTTACCATCGGCTGTTTTGAAAGTTTTACCTTTAACCATACCTTGGCTGAGTAATTTTCGAAATGGTTCACGATGTTCAATCAGTCCAATGGAATGAAGAAAATGGCTCATGAAACGAGCGTAATAAAGATGTAAAACAGCTACAAAAATCGTGTTTTTTTAGTAAACAATTTAAATTTTTCAAATAAAATTATGAATGAGATATTCACTTTACCATGTTCTTTCCCTCCAATGTAAATATCTACAGGCATCAGTTTATTTACTGTATCCTTATTGAACGGCTCTTTCTCGTTACTATGATCAAGGTAACGTAAATAATACCAACTAGAGTCTACGAAGGTGTCCATTGTATCGCTTTCTCTGATCGCTTTCCCTCCACATCTAAAAAAATTTTAGAAATTGAATTATAATTTTGAGAGAGTGATAGAGAGGAAAATGTGAAGTAAAAATGTTATCAACTTCGGGCATTTAGTATCCTTCCAGCTGGATTCTTTCAACAATCCATGTAATCCTTTACCAACAGAGTAATCTTTGGATAACGGAGGTAACGTAACAGGTAACTCATCATAAGGTACAGGTTGTGTACCACAATTTGAACAATGTACAATTGGAATCGGTGTACCCCAATACCTTTGACGAGAAATTAACCAATCTTTCAACTTTGAACTAACTGGATATCCGCCGATTTTCATTTCTTGGGCTTTTTTACATATACTTTCGCCATCTAAATAATTTTCATTGGCTACATGAGGTTCTAACTTAATTCCTTTATTTTCTAAAAATTCTCGGTCTGACTGAACTTTGGCAGGAACTCCAACATAAACATCTCTTCCAAAGGGATACTCCACGTCATTTGATACAAAAATAGGCAAATCTTTATTTGTAAAGGGATTCAGTATTTTCATATCTAGTTGACGTTCGATACCCAAATTACTGCCGGTTAGCACATCTACCATGCTGTGAGGTTTGACGACAATAAATTCAGCGAGTAAAACTGACAATGGATCTGACACCCAAACATTTAAAGAGGTGGATTCTGTGCAATGAGGAGAATTTATTAATTTCAAATCGAAAGAGTAACCGTTGCATTTGTCGATCCAATTTTTCTGAACAGTTATTATATCTTTCCAATTCATCAACGTGGAATCGTTCAAACCATCGTAAAGATTTCTAGAATGAAAAATAATTATTATAACAGAATTCCCCTTTCGTAATATTTATCTCTTACATACTTGGCAAATTTAGTGGTTTTAATGAACCATTGTTTTAAAACTTTTTTCTCGACTTGCGCGCCAGATCGCCATGATCGTCCTTCGGCATCGACTTGTTCATCAGCTAATACCGTTCCATCCACTGGATCCCAATTGACTAAATCCTATTTTAACACGCAATCTTACACTGATAAACAACACAGCTTGTTTTTCTAATATTCAATCATGATACCTCTTTTTGATACACAATTCCAGCTTCATACATTTTTAAAAATATATACTGCGTCCAACGGTAATATTTAGGATCGCAAGTGGACAATTCACAGTTCCAGTCAAAGGTATATAAGAGATCTTTCATCTGAGTTTTCATCTGTTCGATATTTTGCCTAGTCCATTCATCGGGGGCAACATTTCGCTCAAATGCAGCGTTTTCCGCTGGTAAACCGAATGCGTCCCAACCCATTGGATGAAAAACCTGGAGTTCTCACAATTATCATTTATTAAAAAGAAATAAACCACTTTTTCTACAATTTGCATGATTTTTCACCTACGTTTTTTCCATTCATTCTGTAAAATCTAGCAATTGTATCGCTTATTGTATATACACGAACATGTCCCATGTGCAAATTACCGGAAGGATAGGGGAACATGGACAGCACGTAGAATTTATCTTTTAATTCATTTCTATCGAATAGATTCTCATAGGAAAATTGTTTCTTCCAATATTTCTCGATTTCTTTTCTTGTTTCAAGATTCAACTGCTTTTGCTGCAAAATAAAGCACCCATCAATGATATGATACTTTTGGGACATTGAGAACGTTCTAAAATAACCAAGCTAAATTGCTAACCCATATTTCTGTACTAATCAAACGATATGAAATGCTGACCACAGGTCTTCTTGTACAGTGTATCAAGTTCCTCATGATGTATGGCAAATAACAGGGGAAAAAGCAAATTTTAACGGGTGCTTGAAGATGAATCAACGCATTGTATACGGTTTTTTGTAATAAGTTAAGGAATAACGACAAGTAAGAGCGTAAATGATAGAAAAGAAATTATATATTATTTAAGTTCATCAACTTCTTCACTTTAATTCCGGAATCCGGCAAGGTAGCGAGTGGAGGTTTTTATCAGTGTTCAAATTCTAAGTTGATTAATTTCGACTAGATTACCTTCAGCGCATTCGACATTAAATTTTGAAATGCGCTGAAACATTCCATTGGTTTGTATATCATGATATCATTGAAAGCTCATTTTTTTATTGGTTGACAAAATACCGCGAAATTTGAAATCTCAAATGGAACCGATCATTCGTTTGTCGCGCACCTAGCGATAGTAAAACTACATAAGACTTTCAAAGCTCTTATCAGTCTTATCAGCTCTTGTGTGCCTTGAGTTTGTATTACTCAAAGAGTAAACGCTAGTGAACTAGTATGTTGGTTTTAAATTCAAGCATAATTCAAAATTATCATGAATTTCATAATTACCGTGAGAACCTCTTTAATTCGATCAGTATCGCCTTATTCAGTATCCATATACAGAATCAAGAAAAGCAGAAGCTTATCATCAATTCGTAAGTACGCGCTATCAAACAACAAAATTGCATTCCAGTGTTACTGTTCCAGTTCAACTAATAACCCAAACATCCAAGAATTCGCAAATGACTTCGAAGTTGACGAAAAAGGTATTCTTGGTGATCTGGACATCGAAATCATCACTAATAATGACCCGAAAAAGACGGAAATGCTTAAATTGCTCTTGACGAAAATTGACAAGATGCGTAACAAAAACAAGAAATTACCAAACAATCTAGAAATGAAACATTGGAAAGAGCTACTCGAAATGCCTACTATTACCCAACAAATGAAATTCCTCTCTTTTCTTCAAAAACTACAAGCACGTAAAGAAGAAAATAAACTGATTAAATTGGAAAAAAATCGGCGTTTCAAAGAATTTCAAGCATCACTAAAGTCCCAACCGAAAGAAGTTGCAACCACCAGCTCTCCCATTAAGTACTGCTTGAATCATAATACCTTATTTATGAGATTGAGAGACACAACTATTTCCAAATTTTATAATTACAAATTGTTAGATCCATTGATGTATGGACCCGATATAGTATTTGATTTCGAATATGACAGTTTCATGACTAGAAAAGAATTGAGTAGCTCAGTTGGTCAAATAGTGAAAGCTTGGAGCGACAACAGAGAGAATCTAAAACCATTCAATATAATACTAGCAAACCTGAGCAGCGAAAATAAAATGTACGATAGACTAAAATCATTTTTTCCTTCAGTAGACGTAGATCCTTCTTATCCGCTCAATATCACTCATAAAAGTTACCTCGATTTATATCCACGAGATCAGTTGGTATATTTATCACCTCATGCCGTTGATGCGATAGACCATTATGATCCTACGAAGACTTACATCATAGGTAAGTGGTAATAATTTGAAAATTCTCGCGTACTTCATAGTAGAACAATTTCATTATTTGGGAACTAAATTGCCAGGAGTAATGGTAGATATTGTCATGAATGAACCATTATCATTAGCGAAAGCTAAAAAATACGGTATACAAGCTTTGAAACTTCCTTTAGATAAATATATCAATTGGCGTGCCGGTGGCAAACATTTGCAAATGAATCAAGTAAGTTGTTTTCCTTTATTTTTTAATACGCGATTATTAAATTACAACATTAATTTCGTTATCTTCGTAAATTTTAGGTTTTACAGATCATGTTAGATGTAAAAAACGGCGTCGATTGGAAAACCGCCTTATTGAGACACTTACCAGATAAAAAACTTAAGGAAGAACAACCTGATAAACCGAAAGATGAGTCAGTAAAGTCATTGGCACAAACTATTCGACGAATGTATAAGAAAAATAAAGTACACGAGCTCCTAATTGATGAAGAACGAAAGATTATTAAATGAATAAATTTGATATTTCATTTGTGTATTGCTATTTTCTTGAAAAAAACTCTCAACTCTGCATTAGAAATGTGACGAGTCTTTTCAGCAAAAAGGAAGACAGCTATTGTATATAAAAAATGTTTTTCGGTCATCTTTCTTCGCAGGTATGAGATGCGTCTATTTGACCTGGTCATTTTTAACTGTAGTGAGGCGTAAAGTTGCTTCATATCCTTCATATTTTTCCAGTTCAATTTTATTAATTTCCTTCGCCTGAATTTTTCGTTTAAATGTTTCATTTTCTACAGCTATTTGAAAAGCTTTTTCGGAAGTCATTGATGAAACAACTTGATTTTCAATTGAAGTAATTTTAAATGGCGCATTATCATCTATCTGTAATGAAGAAAGTTGAAATATTTAATAGTTAACCTCAATGTCCAGAGTAGGAGATTAATATACTCACTTTGCAATACCAAGGCACCATATGATCAGAGTCAACTTTCGGCCATTTCTGTAGCAGAACGTTTTCATTCCAATTTATTTCATCCGCTTCGCATAACCTTGCTGGTGCTGATACAAATCCAAACCATAAAGTGGAAGCAAAGTGAGGGGCTAACGGAGCAAGCATTATTATAAAAGCGGCCAAACATCTCTCATATTCTTTACTATATTTTCGAACTTCTCGTGCAGGTTTCTAAAAGAAAATATTTACTATTAAGGTAAGTTATGTCACGTTAAGAATGGAAGTAAGCATTAGGAAAAATTCAATTACGCGTAAAATCATCGTAAGAGCTTGTAACCTATACGCTACAAGAGAAGGATCTTGTGTCTCGTTGTAATGGTAGGTAATTTCACCTAAAAATGAATTTCTTGCATTTTTCAAAATATTTTGCTCCATTTCCATATCGATAATCGGTTGAGGTCCTTTAAGAGGGTTTCTTCGAACTCTGAGAAAATCTCTAATGGTGAGCCACATGCGGTACTGCCAGTTAAGAACTTTGGTAAAAGCTGTATAGAAAGTAGTAAAAATATTTCTATATTATAATTTTGAAAAAAAAATAAAAAAAAATAATTGAACATTTAAATGAATTAAGAAAGATTTATATCGGTAACAAAAACTTTTAAGGTACTTTCGGAGGCTATAAATGGAGTTTTTAGCTTAGGTACTTGATGTAAGCATGAAGAGGTTAATAACAATATTTATGAAAAAATGAAAAAGCTTCTATTAGAAACTCAGCTCCAATATTGTAGCATGGCTGCTCAAGTTTTTTAATATTTTACTCATAATCAAAAATATAGAAATTAAATTAAAAACCAATCAATTTACACACTTAAAATCTTACGTTTCTGATGAAGAGAACACTTACTTTTAGGATTCCAGTTAATACTTTCTTCAGGAGATGTATCAAACAGTAAACAAAGTCGTGTCGTATCCACGCCATACTCATTTAAAACGCTATTTGGATCAATACCATTATACTTCGATTTACTCATTTTTTCCCACGAGTAGGTCAATTTTTCTTTGGTTTCCTTACATAATACTTCTCTATCTTTGAAATTTAATTTTCGAATTTTGAAAAATAAATTAGCAATATGTACTATGCAGCTAACAATTTAACAACGTTGATAATTGAATACCTTGAAATATGATTTCCTCTGGTCGAAAATAACGTCCTTGAGAATTTTTGTATGTTTTTGACTTTACTTTGCCTTGGCACAGTAGCTTTTGAAACGGTTCTCGATGCTCGATAAGTTTAATAGAATGTAAAAAGTGACTGACAAACCTGGCGTAATATAGATGGAGAACCGCTGAAAAATAATTATAGAATAGCATCGTTAAATGATTGCTTAAATAAATCAAGTCGCTGGAATTAAATTTTCACCATGTTCTTGTCCACCAACATATAAATCAACAGGAAGCAATCGGTTAATGAAATCGCTCTCGAATGGTTTCAGTTCATTATTACAATCGGTATATCGTAGGTAATACCAGCTCGAGTCTACAAACGTATCCATTGTATCAGTTTCTCTAGAAGCTTCGGATCCGCATCTTTAAATCGTCGAAATAGTTAATACTCACGATACTTAATAGCATAATTTTTCTTTTTTTTAAGTACTATTACTTACCACTTACTTTGGACAAGTTGTGTTCTTCCAGATGGGTTGCTCCAACAATTTATTAAGTTTTCTATCGATACGATAACCTTTTGGAATTTGAGGTAAGATAACTGGGAGATCTTCATAAGGAACTGGTTGAGTGCCGCAATCGGAGCAATGAATAAGTGGAATCGGAGTACCCCAGTATCTTTGACGAGAAATCAGCCAATCTTTCAATTTCGAACTAACTGGGTATCCGCCAATCCCTAATTCTTGAGCTTTTTTACATAATTCATCAACGGTTACATCGGATGGTTCAAATTCACATTGCAATTCTAAATGTACTTGATGAGCGAATTCTTTATCCGCTTCATAGATAGAAGGAATTCCTATGTAAACGTCTCTTTCAAAAGGAAATGTTATATTTGCAGAGCAATAAATTGGTATTGAACGATGAGTAAATGGATTCACAGCCTTAAATTCGAGTTTTCTCTCCATCCCTATACTGTTCCTAGATAAAATATCTAATAGGCTATCTGGCTTGACTACAATAAATTCTGTCTTTAAGATATGAAGTGGATTTTGAATCCAAACATTAATGTGAAAAGGATCGTTAGTTGGAGATTCTACTTCAAAATCGAAAGAATACCCATCACATGTGCCAATCCAGTTTCTCTGTATGGTCTTAATATAATTCCAATTTTTCAAATTTTCATGATCTAAACCTTCGTACAAATTTCTAATGAAAAATGGCATAATTTGAATCAAACAGAATTTGAAACACTGCAAATGTAGATTTTATAAATGAGAAAAAAGTTACTTGGCGAATTTAGTAGTTCGGACAAACCATTGCTTTAAAACACGTTTAACAACTTTTGCACCAGATCGCCAAGAGCAGCCATTTTCGTCGACTTGTTCATCAGCTAAAACGGTTTCATCTACGGGATCCCAATTGACTAAAGCCTAATGTGATATCATAGTACAGATAACATGGACACTCTTACACAAAAAATCATACTTTTTCACGTACTTCTTTCCGGTAAATAAATCCAGCTTCGTACATTTTCAAAAATAGGAATTGAGTCCATCGATAATATTTCGGATCACAAGTACTTAGTTCATAATTCCAGTCAAACGAAAAAGATAAATTTTGCAACTGTTTTCTCATTTCTTCTATATTCCTATTCGTCCATTCATCTGGGGCAAGTTGACGTTCGAATGCAGCATTTTCAGCAGGTAAACCGAAAGCATCCCATCCCATAGGTTGAAAAACCTGTAATTATATGATTTTAATATTTTTGTTGAGTTTTTTTTTATTGAATGTATGATTCACATACATTTTTACCATTCATTCTATGAAACAAAGCTAATGAATCACTGACAGTGTAAACGCGTACATGACCCATGTGAAGACTACCTGATGGATAAGGGAACATAGAAAGGAGATAAAATTTTTTTTCTAGTCTTTCTTTGTTGAATGAAGATGTTTTAGAAAATTCCTTCCTCCAGTATTCTTCGATTTCTTTATAGACGTCTAGATTCAGTGTTTTATTCTACACAGAAAAATTTAGAAAAACATAAAGTAAAGTGAAATTGAAAAAGAACTGATACATAAATTTGATAATAAATTACACATACCCACAAGTCCGTACTCAAACACCGGTAAGAATGAGCATTAGGAGATTTCACAATTGAGTATATTTTCTTCATTGTGGATTGTGATGACTTCATTGAATTAACAATTGAATAAATTCATTTAATTTCAGCAGGAATACGAATAATTTACGTTTTGAACATTTTCATTTGAAAATTTTTAGAATGATCAAAAAACGATAAGACCGGTTGATAAAAAAATGTAAATACGATCAAACATAGTAATTTCTTCGTAATTTACAAACGTTCCTGAATACGTGAGACGTGTGAGCGTGATGCATAGATTGACAGTAAACCTAGAGCTAGAGAAGTGAGACCGAAACTAATTTCCATCCTTCTTTTACCACGTGTTCCGTTATCAACAAAAACATGAATAAAAATAATTATATTTTTTTTGGATAAAAGTTACAAAATAATCAAGTAACAAACAATTATTGTAGTTCAAGTCGATTATTGTTTTCTTTAATTCTATGAAAGTATAGCAATATGCCCAAAGTAACAACGAAGAAGACCCGGCAGCATGAGTCAATCGCTAAACAAGGTATTGTGAGAACTACCATCATAAAAAAAAATACTATTTCAATCCACTGTTTCAACACTTTAACAATTTCCTTTAAGGTATCCTCTTTAACAAGGATTTTGGTCAACATATTCTCAAGAATCCATTAGTTATTCAAGCCATGGTTAATAAAGCGGCCCTTAAGCCATCAGATACAGTATTGGAAATTGGTCCTGGTACCGGTAATATGACAATAAAATTGCTAGAGAATGCTGCCAAAGTGATAGCATGTGAAATCGACCCAAGGTAATATTTTGATTAATTTTTGTCGATTATCATGGAATTTTTACCACAATTCTATGTAATGTTTTTAACCTAGGTTAGTAGCTGAACTTCAAAAACGTGTGCAAGGCACTTGTTATCAACAGAAATTACAAATAGTAATTGGAGATGCCATCAAGTCCGAGCTCCCGTTTTTCAACGTCTGTGTTGCCAACGTTCCATATCAAATATCTTCACCCCTTGTGTTTAAATTATTGCTTCATAGACCCTTCTTTAGATGTGCGGTATTAATGCTGCAACGTGAATTCGCTCATCGTTTGGTGGCAAAACCAGGTGATAAGTTATACTGCAGGTTATCCATTAATACCCAATTATTGGCCAGAGTTGATCTTTTGATGAAGGTAGCTAAATTAATTTTTCTTTTTTCTATGTTATAAATAATTTAATTCACGAACGTTTGTAGTTCAATTTATGAAATGACTTGTTTAGGTAGGGAAGAATAATTTCAGACCTCCTCCAAAAGTTGAATCTAATGTAGTCCGAATTGAACCCAGAAATCCTCCTCCAGAAGTCAATTTCAAAGAGTGGGATGGTTTAACTAGAATCGCTTTTGTTAGAAAAAATAAAACATTGAGTTCAGCTTTTAAACAAACAACAGTATTGGCTTTACTAGAGAAAAATTATAAAACTTACTGTTCGCTAATGAATAAGGTAAATATCCGGAACTTTTCCTTTTTTTTCTTCTAAATACATACTAATTTGTGTCAACTTTGACTGTTAGGAAATTCCTTCGAATTTTAATATTAAAGAGAAAGTAGAAAATGTTTTAGAAAAAAGTGAATCAGCGAATTTAAGAGCAAGAACCATGGACATCGATGATTTTTTGAAGTAAACCTTTTTTTTTTTTTTTTTTTACTGAAGCGAGAAGTTAGATTTTATGATTTAATAATTCGCGATTGTGTTTCAGGTTGCTGCATGCATTTAACGTTGAAGGAATACATTTTTCATGATTTCATTTTACCAATAAATTATTATTTACTTCCCTTGTGCCTTTCTATTTTTTTCATAAATGAATAAGAATTGTTCAGATGAAATATTCTTATACTCATAAAATATAAAAAATCATTACAAATAAAATAAGAACTTCATTAGTATAGTAACAAAACATAAAATGCCAGCAATAATTAACTTAATCGCTGTCGCTATCATCATATTTTAACCGGTTCAGTTTATTATTTTGACTAGTAGTAGCTGAAGTTGATGCTCGAGTTGATCTCTATAAATGAAAAACAGCATTTAAAAATACACAATAAACCGGAAAAACAACTTTATGAAATTCAAAAAAACGTACTTTCGGAGTATTATTAACGGTAATGGTAGTAGTTACTGTGCTGGACATGGAACTGACGCCGCGAGCTCCACTGCCGCGAGCTCTACTGCCACGAGCCCGTGTACTAGTTGACGGTGCTTTAGCAGTAGCAGCTCTACCTCTTGAAGCTCTTCCCCTACCACGTTGAGTAGTAGGAGGCGGAAGATTATTGTCGAAATTATCATCGCTATTTTCTTGATCACTATCAATTATACGATTCTGTACGTTGGATGTACTCGCTTTTGGTATTTTATAAATGTTGTCATCGAAGACCTTTTTATTCTGAGAAGACAGAGAAATTAAAAAATTGTTAAAATTAATTAATTTAACGAATATCCAATAAATTTCACTTACTTCATCAGCTTCGACTGATGGGTTCTGCGCCCTGTTTAGTCTAAATTGCTCAATAGCGGCATCGAGGTTTTCAAGTTCTACATTCTCATCTAGTAAATGCTTTTGTACTTTGTTGCGCTGATGACTATAATATAATGATATTAAAATGAAGTTCTAACCATATTACGAAAGTTTTTAAATACTAACTTGAAAATCTGTTCGATCGAATCTCGATCTCCTCTATCAATAAATCGCGCTGCAGCATCACTAATTCCTTTAATGGATAAAACTTGAAGATGCTTAGCGGTAGGTACTTCTTGAAAATATTTTTCAATAATCATATTCATTTTTATATCCCAAACATCATCTATTTCTTCGTTTTGTAAAAAATCCTCCATATTATCCCTGTCATCGTCACATTTACGCGATCTTTTTTCTTTGGGCTTTTCTTTTTTTAATAGTATCATATCTGTAGGATTAGCAACTTTAGACTGAAACTGTTGACCGAAACGAATACGATTGAAACACTGATCTTCATCGTTATATTCGACTCGAACTCGAAGTAATGGTAAAACGGGTTGCTGAGGGTGGCCTAAAAATTACATTAGTTTTCACTAATACTCTTTATGTGTAGAATTCATTAGCGTACATAAATACCTGTCAACTGCTCTTGAGCAGAGGCAATTAAAAGATCAATCCTTTCAGTCAAGTAACGTTCTACCTAAAGAGAAAAAAATGATAAAATATTCGACGAGAAACACATTGCAAAATGGTTGAATAAATAATTACGTTAGTCGCAACGTTATGGTCTACTTCACGAATTTCACAATCCGATAAGGTAATAGTTTCAAAAACAAAAGGGCGAACGGTCTTGAGCTTGAGAGGAACTAATTTGAATTTTTTATCTACTATATGTAACAGACCGACAAATTTTTCTTTGGCTTCACCTTCGCACAATGAAGTAGCCACGGAACTACCTGAAATTCAATTAATTCAATAGCTAGGAAACTGCAATCGTTTACATTTAATCGTTTAATAATCACCTGGTTGAGTGACATGGAATTCTTGAATTGGGCTCCATTCTTCTTTTAGACGACACTCGTGCTCATGACCCCAAATCACTAGATCTAAGAAGTTGGGTAAGGCTTCTTCTGGCAAATATTTTGTCATACCTCGATCCGCTCGATTTTGATGGCATACGAAAATATTAAACCAATCATTTGTGTGCTCACTTGGTCGATACATATGAACCTAGAATGATTTTCAGAAGTAAAATCAAGCAAGTAATACCATATTTGAATATCACGTCTAATATACTTACTTTACCATCACGAAATAATCTAGAAAGACGTTCATCTTTAATATGACTCAACCCATAAATTGCCAATTTCGATTTGCCTTTACGGAGCAAAATAGGTAACACTTTGACTTCAATTAAATCTGTCCATTTACCGAAATAATTCACCAAACCAGAAACACTCAGTATATCCATTGCACTAAGTTGCACGTGTCCTAGGAATAATTAAGATTTAAATATGAAGAATGAGCAGTTAAAAATCAATCAATAATTATTCAACGCACCACTAGGGTCATCATGATTTCCATGGATCGAAAATACTGGTATAGATATATTTAAATTGGGATCTTCGTAGTTTACTAAAGGTTTAACGCAATGTTTAAAATTTGTCTCTTGGTCGCTTAGAAATTCAACCTTGACAGGTCTGTAAAATTAAATCATTCGTGACGATATTTTATCATCAAAAAGATAAGGGAAATATTCAAACCTGACTCACTCTTCACCCATACAATACTTCCGTAGTAAAGCCATGCATCTGTGTAAACACTGCGTAGAAGGTTTATTCTCGTGGAATAAATCTCCGCCAAGTAATACGAAATCAACTTCATGATTCTTGGCTAACTGCAATATTTCTTCGAAAGAATTGAAACTGTCGTTACCTAAACATAAGATCGTAAGTTAATAAATCATTTGTAAAGCAAAGAAATGGTATTATTTTTTACTCCGTTCGGGATCATTTTCTGCGTATCCTAAATGAATATCCGTGGCCACTAAAATCCTGAAGGTATCTTCAATTGAGACTTCGGATGTGTTTAGTGAATTCATTTCATTTGAAATATAAAACTAAAAAATAAAATAGTTACAGAGACAGTTTCATTACTATCATGGCTTGGCCAACATTTAAGTATGCGTCTTTGAACCTCAAAAAATAAAATCGGCGGGCTTTGTTTTTTACTGGAGGCTAAACTTTGAACAAATAGTGGTGGACTCTACTCTTATTTTGATTTACATTGGGACCATTCAGAGCAGTGGCGCGCTAGTGTCGTGTTTACATGTAAATATGCATAGTATACCCCCGGTATACCCCTATTCTTTAGTACCCTACTCCAAACGTTGACTCCTAACGTGTTGATTGATATGTAATTCAAAAAATAATTTAAAAATCAGTTAAAATCATATGCTTTGAATTGGTTTTCGTTATTTTTTGAAATTTGAAAAATGTAAAACAATTTGAGTATTTTCATTGTTAACGAAAAAGTGAGTATAATTTGATTATTTTTTCGAAGTCGTATGCAAGGCCGGTCAAAAACTGAATTGCTTTGAAAATTACAGATTTCACAATGGACGACGACGATGGCTTTGTATTTGATGTCGAAGATCCTACGGAAAAAGAACAAGATGTGTGGAATATGCGAGAACTCGTAATTTTTGCTGTCGACTGCACGGAATCTATGTTTAAAATGAAATACGAAGATGAATCTCTGTTTAGGTTGTGCCTTAAATGCCTCAAGTCTGTTTATATGAATAAAGTAATCGGCATGAGTAACGATATCATTGGTATTGTGCTGTTCGGCACTGATAAAAACGATCCCGATCAAAATCTAAAACACATTCGTACATTCTGTGAGCCCAAACCATCAGATGCCGATATCGTCAAAATATTGGAAAATATGATTCGATCGCCTAATTTTTGCGACTTTTCCAATTCCTTTGGTCATTGTGATAATTATTCTTTAGCAGATGTGTTATGGCATTCTTCATTACTCATTAACAAGTGTACAGCCAAAGTAAGGACTAAAAAAATAGTTATTATGACCTGTAACGATGATCCACATAAGAATGAACCAATGAAACAACATCAAGCTCGTAAGAAAGCCGAAGATTTAGAAGGATTGGGAATCCAGTTAGATCTCATTCCATTTGGCGTTTCATTCGATGGCGATTTGTTTTATAAAGAGATACTTAAAACGGCCAACGGAGAAGATGTAGAATTACCTGATGGAGAAGTTAGAATTAAAGAAATGTTGGAACGTACTTACAGGAAAGATTACAAAAAAAGAAGCTTAGCTAAGCTGGAATTGAATTTAGGAAACGATATTCGTATCGGAGTGGAAATGTACAACTTCTACCGCCGTTTAACCATACCTCCTATCATGAAACTTGATCGAAAATCAAACGAACCTTTAAAAAGCGTCGTTCAAACTTTCAATATGGAAACAGGCGAACGTTTATTAAAATCTGATATAAATAAATGCGTGGATATCGGCGAAAAGCGTATCTCCTTCGACGTGGAAGAAATTAACAAATTGAAAACCAGCGGTAAACGCGGATTAACGTTACTAGGATTCAAATCCATCGCTTATTTACAACCAGAATACCATTTCAAAGATCCATCGTTTATTTATCCCAACGAATCGGCCATCAAAGGTAGCAAAACGTTATTCGTTGCGTTACTACAGAAATGTCTGGAGAAACAGAAATTCGCCTTGTGTTACTTCGTGGCTCGAGATCAAGGTCGATCTAATTTAGTTGCATTGGTTCCTCAACCCGAAAAACGTGACGAGAAAACACAAATCATGCCTCCTGGTTTTCACGTAATTTACCTACCTTACGCGGATAATATTCGTGAAATACCTTTACCCGAGAAGCGTGATCTAAATACCGATCAAATCGATTTATGTAAACGCATCGTGAAGAAGTTGACTTTCAAATATGATCCTCAGAAGATAGAAAACCCCAAAGTTCAAACCCACTGGGCGAATATAGAAGCCTTAGCTTTGGATCAAGAGGCGCGAGAAATATCCGATGATACCTTAAGCGATTTCGACTTCGTGTCCGAAAGGTTGGCTAAATTAGAATCAGATTTCCAACAAACTTTTTATCCACCGGATTACGATGCTGAAACAGAAATGAGCAAGAAACGAAAATATCCTAGTGCCAATACTCATAAACCTAAGCTTCCCAAAATACCGAAGTTCGATCCTACTGATCCTTTATACGTGAAAAAAATGGCTGAAGCTGGGTGCGCTGAAAAATTAACCGTTCCTGTGTTGAAGCAGTATCTTGAGGAGAATGGGGTTAGTGTCAGCGGATTTAAAAAGAGCGACTTGTTGAACTGTTTGCACGATTTGTTGAATATTAATTCTTAAGATATTTTTAATTTCTTAATGTAAGAAGTAAATTCAGTTTTGTTTTTTTTTTTTCATTTAAACATAAAAAAAAATGTTCAACGAGCGATATGAATACCGATTATTTTTATTGATTAAAATTTTTTATGCATTTCCTTTCTTCTTTTTTTATGCATTGTGGAAGGCGCAACAACAATTATTCCAAGTGATTTCACTATCTAGCGATATAAAAAAGTGAAATCAAAGAAAAATTCAAGTTTTTTTCTAGTTCTTCGACAAGTTTCTAATTTAAAAATGAAAAAGCTGGAGGTATGGATTTTTAAAAAATCGACCGAGTAAATCAATTATTAATAACTTGATAGTATTATTAATACATCATACAACCCTAATTATAACACATTCAGTTCAACTTATAATTACTTACGAGTAGCGCATAAAAACAAAATATATTTATGACATAATGAGTTTCTATATGTATTGTTGGTTGCGTTAGGGACATTGTAGGCATCATTGAAACGTATAATTTTGAATTTCATTTTTATGAAAATTTAAGCATAACAAAGATGTAGGTAATTAATGATTATCATTTTTGAAGTACTGAATTTTATATTAAAATGAAAAATGAATGAATGAATAATTTATTATATTTAACATATAAGCTATGGATAAAATGCTATTACTTATTAGTGATATAGTAATGAATAAATTATAACCCAAGTGTGTTGCTTGAAATACGGTACCTTGCTCTAGATATGAAGATTGCGAGCTAACTATTAATAATTCAAAAATGTTTTTCACCTTCCATAAGTACGTATTTACGAACAAAATAATTCAATAATTATTCAATTTAGTGCAGTAGTTCGCCCGTAATTTTTATAAATTGGAAGAAGGTTACTTATTTCTCTTCATGACTATGAATGAAAATTTGCTAATCATTAAAAATTAATTATTAGCGCTGATAAAAATTTTTCTGGTAATTTTACTTGATAATAAATATATTTTTAAATTTAAATCCAATTTTTTGAAATATTCTGCTTCAAAAAAAAGGAAAATTTATGCTTTTTCATCTCCTTCCATTTCAGGTTATGGAATCTCTGAAAACGCAATACGTGTAAAAACCCCTTAAGCAACCCAGGCCTAAAGCAAGCCCATCATTTTGGGGGCTAACAAATCCAAGAAGGGCTTTGCTTTTTTTTGTTGGTTAATACTTTCATATTGATTTTCTTTTAAGTAAGGGGCTCAGTTGAAATAAATTAGACGCAAGATGTTACCGAGGCCTAAGCCCATCATCCCCTTGCTTTGAGCCTGAAACAGTTGTGTTACGTTACTGGAGATGAGTTTTGCAAGTAGGGAAGTTCAGACTGGTAGATAATGCGGTTAATGCCTTTACATACACATCCAGTACTGAAGCTGGAAATTGCTCCCAATCCTCTCCAATGATATCTATGAGAGGGAATTTCATGATGTTTTATTTATACGTATTTGACCCAGTAACCATATGGAGTCCATATTATTGAAATTTTAGCTACTTTGAAGCTTCTTAAGCTTTCCTTGAATTTTAACTAATCGTAATTTTAGATCTATTTTGACTAAAATTCAAGATATCACTTTGTAGTTCTCAAGTAATTCTACATACCAAGTTTGTGCTTTCTATTTGGATTTGATGGGAGATAATAAGCAATTTAGGAAGTTTTATGTTATAAGATTTCCTCAAAAAGTAAGTTTTTATTGTAAGCCTTCTTAAATTCATTTAACACTTGCATCCCAAATCAGATTGTCTGTAAAATCTTACATATTTAACACTCTGTTGGTAATGAACAATAATGACTAATGAATCTTCCTTGCAGAATAAAATGCATATTCGATTTGCCGTGAATATATTGATTATAATTATAAAAGTTGCATATGCGTTCGCCGTTCACGATGCAATTCAATGACGAATAATAATATGATATATGTGTTGCATATAGGATTCGCCGTAAATACATGCGCGTGAAAACATTTCATCAGGGCTTCGAAGAAAATCATTATATCAATGAACGAAAAAATAATAAAAAAAAGAAATAAAAGAATGATTTTAATAAAATTTTACATAACACAACGACGAAAAAAAAAAATTAAATCTGGTAAAATTTGGTACAATGAAAAGAAAAAAGTCAAAACATTTCAAAATTACACTCAATTAAAATCCTAAATGTATAAATAAATAAAAAAAATTAAAGACCATGCAACATTCAGTATAAAAAAAAAATACAGCTAAATTCAGATTTTGACAACAGTTAGTATTTGTTTTTTGAAAAATTAAAAAACTATCTTTAATAAATAATTAATTCTATGACTAGAATAACAAAAAAGTAATAAACAACAATATAAAGGAGAGGAGAAGATGTCTTTTTGATTTAAAAAAAAAAGTTAATGTAACATCGAATAATGAACGAGTTACCGAGGAGTATAATGAGTTTATCCCGGCGCATGTGTTCGATAGTCGACATCGATCTACATGCTAGAATTTTGCATTGCGTCGTCTAACTTTAATGATAGTCATTCAACCGATCTCAACGATAAAGTCAATGCGGGTAATCGAATATCAGTGGCGTACGATATTCGCCCGGAATATGCTCTCCCTCGTTCTATCGTGCCGGTGGTTCGATGAGGACGTATGTTGAAAATACCATAAACGATCGGATTCATACAAGAGTTGGTGCTGGCGAATAAAAACAAACCTCGTTGTAATTTATGATCGACTTGTTTGGCCGAGGCTTGATCTATCCAAAACCTGTAATTGAAGTGTTATTTAGAATTTGTTGAAATTTCGAAAGGGAAAAATCAATCGATTTTTATAAATGAAATTCAAACAGCAGGGCTTACCAAACACACATCACGTAATAAGGTGTCCAACAGATTAGAAATACGATTACGATAATCAATGTCATTTTCAATGTGCGACTTCTGGCTCGTCCTAACGATCCAAGACCGGATCTTCGAATGCTGTTGTCTGAAAATGAAAATGTTTACTCATTTTAAAAAATGTTATCTTTTTGTGTTTAAACTAACGAATTTTTGCGGCACCGTTTATTTTGATTTAAATAAAATAGAACTTTCTCTTTATTCGAATATTATTCAAAAAAGTTAAACTGAAGCTATTCACGTTAAACTTCCTACTCGTTGAAAAAGGAAAATTACGCGAACTCTAGAAATTAATCACGAATTAGCATTAAAACGAAAGAATATCTTCGTCGGCGACAGCGTGACTCGGATGATTTTTTCCAATTTTTTTGTATTCAATTTCAATTATTTTCACGACGTAGACGTAGCGCGTTATTTTTTCGCGAATTCGTGTACAATGTACAATGTAATTAAAATTACAGACTTATTTTATCTCGATGTGATAACCTCGAGCTATGATTAAAATATCTCGCGCATGTTTACCATAAATACACCACTCGTATTAATACGAATAATGTTTATGGTGGTCATAGGAACACTCAGAAATTTACTAAGAGAGATATTGAATTTTGAAGAAAATTGTATTAGGTATAAAAAGGAAAGGTAATAATAGTGCTGAAAAAATGAGTATCTTTAGTTCCAATAAATTAAATAGGTTTATTGTTGAATGAAAATGAACGAATTAAGGTTACTTATTGTGTTTATTTTACGTAATAAAGCTTTACAAAAATCAGCAAATTCTTAATTACAACTGAAGCTATAGAGGAACTGTAACACTCCAGTTATCCTTTTGGATTCGCTACCGATGATCATACTCGATGCATAGGCATACACGTACATATGTGGTGTATAGAAATGCATTCTGAATCGTAACAAAAACATAGCTTCGCACTGAATCAAAGCAGTGTAAGACATTTTCGAAGATGAAACTATTCAATGAGGCTAGAAGCTCACCGAAGGGTTGATAATTGCATGTCATCTAAATTCGAAAGCATTTGAAAACACATGACAAGTACTGTTTTTTAAGACACTAAAGTTTATAGCATTTGAATAAATGAACACTACCTTCTCTTCCCTTGATTGTCCTTTGTTATAGGAGTTAAAATGTTAAAGCCCCTAAATTCGATTTTTTCAATTTTTTTCATAAATGATGTATTTTAGAGGAAAAATAGTTCAGTAATAAAATAACCTATATGCAATTTCCTGTAAAAAAGGTTCTTACCAATTACCACCTAAACATTATAGGAAAGAAGTTAGAGGAGGTGGAAGTAATACATACTGTCTGTCAAATATATGTAGCTTGAGACTTTTTGACGGCGTAAAGTTAGGCAAAAAGTGCGACAATTTTCACGATTTCATTACTTCCTAAAATGCGTTCAAATTGAAAATGCTGGTCGAATAGTTGAAACAGTGAAACACAAAAAAATACGGTGAATTCGTTTCCAGCTAAATTCGATGAGCTGGTAGGCAGGGTTGCCGTGATACGGATCATTATCACGGATCATTTTATTTATGCTTCACAAAAAAAATTCTGTGTTCTGAAACTCTGAAACTAGATAATTTTCATTTGCAAAATTGTTTTGTATTTTTTTAAGTGCAAAAAACGTGTTTTTCAATCAAAATTGAAGTTTTTTAGCTGAGTTTTTAATAAAAACGATAGCTATTACAGTCTACCTGATTTGGGAAGGGAATGTCGGGGGAGGGTGGGGTCTTGAAATCTTTGCGTTTCAGACCATTTGTAATCATCTGGCAAATGTCCAACTTTTTGGTATATATATATTTTTTTCCCCCACGCGTAGCGCCGGCGAGGATTCATAAAATTAGCTCAAAATTTGGTGAGGAACTCTTCTTGAAAGTGCGGAGAAGTGCTTTTTTTGTTTTTTCGAAAAATTTCAAAATGGCGGATCACTCAAATTTTGAGGGGGGCTGGAGAAGAGGCAAATAGCTCAAATTTTTCGTTTTTGTTCTCATATGAAAGAGTGAGTCACGGACACCAACATATTTAAATATCAGCTACTTAAGTGCATTTTGAGAAGAGTTAGCAAAAACCTGTTTTTGAGGAAATTGCGTTTTTTGTGTCACTCGCCTTGCGCAGGCGGGTGTGGATAAAATTCGCTCAAAATTCGGTGAGGAACTCTTCTTGAAAATACGCAAAAATAGTTTTTTTGTTTTTTCGATAAATTTCAAAATGGCGGATCACTCAAATTTTGAGGGGGCTGGAGAAGGGCAAATAGCTCAAATTTTTCGTTTTTGATTTCATATGAAAGAGTGAGTCACGGATACTAACATATCCAAATTTCAGCTTCCTAAGTGCATATTGAGAGGAGTTAGATCAAAAAACGGCTTTTTGAGGAAGTTTTGAGTCATGAAATTTCTTGAATCTTCCATATCTCCCACCAAATCAAGTTAAAGAGGTCAAATTTTGTGTGTGAGGTTAGTTGGTGACCACAATATGACCTCTTGAATTTGGATCAAAATGGATTCAAAATGGCGGATTATCAAAATTTTGAGTAAAGCTTGAGGAGCCTAAAGTTGGTAAAAATGTAATTAATATGAATTCATATGGTTATTGGGGATAAGTTGTATACTATATCCCGAATTCACTTCCATACATGATGTTGGAGCGGGGAAGGCGGGGTTATCAACCTAAAATAGTGGTGAGGGTACAGGAGTGGTCGAAAATTTTTTATTGCTGTGTCATATGATAAAATGAGCCCAAGTGACAAACGTATTTTGTTTTAGCTTCCTCAGTGATTTTGGAGGGGAGTTAGAGCAAAAAACGGCTTTTGGAGGAATCAAAACAAGCTCCAATTAAAAACTCAGCTCCAGTAATGCGGCATGGCTGCTTACGTTTTTTTATGCGATTATTGCTATTATGCTACACAAATTGTAAAAAAAAAATTATTCATGATCCGCGATCCAAATCTTTTTGGAGCTTGATCCCTGATCCGGATCGTGTGGTGGGTAATGATTCGTGATTCGTGATCCAGATCAGTTTTCACAAGAAGATTCGTGATCAGTGATCCAATTCATTTTTTATGAAGACCGTGGCAACACTGATGGTAGGTAATTACACATTTACCTACTTTGTGATACAATCCACATTTTGAGTAACCATGCATGAATTGTTGCCTAACTTTGCGCTGTCCAAAAGTCTCAAGCTGTAATTTTCAATACCTATACACACTATGGTTCTAGTTTTCATCAGTAAGGAAAAATATATGGCTATTCCCAAAATTTTTAAAGACTAAGAAAGTTCGAAGTTATTTAAAAAAAAAAAAAAAAAAAAAAAAATAGAAAACAAATTCTATTCGATATGTTAGTAAAAAGACCTTTAGGCTATATAAAGCAAAAATTTTGTATCAACAAACAAAAAAAAAGAAGAGAGATACAACGGAAACGTTTACCATAGACGGAGCTGGAAGGGATGTAAAATCTTTTCCAAATTTTTAATATCTATGATTTTTTTATGTGCTTAACTTAAGATGCTTAAAATTTGTGATGAAAACGAAAAAAAATAAATAATTCCTATGATGAAAATTTGCTCCCAGAATAACGAAAAACTCATAAAATATATTTTAATAAATAAATAAATTCGAAAACATTTTAAGGGACTAATTCAGCATCTGGCTGAGCTCAAATCCTTTCATACGCCTTAATATCTCCCAGCCAACTGTGTCTACCTAAGAAATTGTTCATCGTGGCTTTTTTTCTTAAAGAGATTAAGACTTCAATGCTCATATTTTCATTAATTATGCGTTCTATGAGTGGATACTACTTACTATCTTCATACCAGGCTTTTAGTTTAAGTTATAAAATCGATAGGAAGAATGAAGATAAAAATCATTAAAAATTTGATCGGAAGTTGTTCATATGAATGAATACCTAGAAACTATTTCTTTCATATTTTCAATTTTACTCAAATTTTGAGGAAAGCTGGAAAGAGTACAGAAGCCTCAAAATTTTGGATTTTAGTATCATATGATGGAGTGAAATGATGAGGATGCTAAAATGTCGAAATTTTTAATGGGGAAATACAGTGAAAACGGTTTTTTAAGTACGTTTTGAGTCATGAAATTTTGTATCTTATCATTTCACCTCACGACTGCAGTCAATTTTTTTCGTCATATTCGATTCAGTACCCATACAGCAATGTGTAAATGTTGGGTTGATTCTCCAACATGAGTCCACAAAAGATATTTTCTATTCTTTTCAGTTTAGAGATGGATTCTTCTGTCGAATAATTACCAACAGGAATATTTAGATATTGGAAAGATAATTTTCATTTGTATTTCGTAAAACAAGGGTATCTGTTTATTAGGTAGATAGGTAGTTCGGTATAGGTACTTCACATTCTGCAGCATTGTCAAGCATCTACCAAACACCATTTTAATAATGTATAGAAACTACAAAGTAACGTTGCTTACTTAGATTCGTGTTGGTGGAGCGTTTAAATATCTCAATGACGATAGACGCGTAGCAAAATACGATCACGGCTAAGGGTAAAACATACATGGCGAACATTCCCAAATAAAGGTACGCCATTTCTTGATACTTAGATGGAAAGGAATTTAACATGACGCATTGCTCGAACCATGGAACTGAGGGATGAGATTCGACGTGAAAGATTATACTCTGTAAAGAACATAGTAAAGTAAATTTTAAAAGACCTCTAACGTCTCCCATTACAGTACTAGCTGATAAAAAGCTATAATAAAAATTCGGTAATCGTATGCATCACTTAATATATTCGCGCGCTCGACCATACTACCATGTTTCGATAAAATACTTTCAATGAATACTGAAGAGGAAAGTTTTTGAAATATTATATCGCTGAAAGTGATTTAATGAAGAGTTGTCTACTATGATGTTATTCGTACGATATGAAAATAATGAACTATTCGCAAAGGCTATCGTCACACTCGTCATACATTTGAGGGATATTTAGAAGCTCCCCTCGCGTATTAATAAAACTGGCGAACATTCAATGTACATATTGTTTTCCTTCTTCTTAATAAAATAAAGTAAACGATAAAAAAAACACCTCCTTTTCGATGCTCGCAAAAAGCCAACAATTCGTGCGCTATTGCCAACTTCTCGCATTAAATCTTCATTTCACGTGACCACCCCACAGTCGTACAGACGACGACAAAACATCATCCATACATCCAGATAACTATACGAAATTCTCTGGTGTACACGTGCAATACGACCGAGCGAGTATAAATATTTACAAACAATATGAAATAACATGAGTATAGATGAGTACCTGCGGGGCGCTACAAATAAAGGACGCTAGCCACGCCGAAGTCAGCATGATTTTACCCCTTTGATCTACTTGGTATAAATTCATCGGTCTCAACACCGCAAGATATCTGAAAAATAAGTGTAAACAGACACGAAGAAATTAAAAATAATTTATAACGTTTGCTAATAAAAATACGTCCCGAAGATTTGTCTACGATGGGCGAGGAAAAGAATATCGGTTGTTTTCTTCTACCTGTCTACGCTGATGCAGATGATTATGAAACTGGATAAATATAATCCAAAGATTCTAAAAAAAGCGCAGATCCGACACATCGCGTCGCCAGCTATCCATCTAACCGTAATGGCCCAGAATATTTCCAAAGGCATCATTAGAAAAGTAACCTGTAAGTAAGTTTAATTTTAAAAAATACCTCGCTATTAAATACCTATCTAATAAAATATTTAGGATATTATAGAGTATAATTTACTCTTTTATCAGATGTATAGTGCATAGTACATATATGGTGTAGCTTTCATGTAAATTATATCGAGTATGTAACCTTTGATATTCGAGTCTGACAACATGAACCTCACCGTATTATTCGAGTCCGCCACATTACATTTTTTTAATTGAGCGAGCATCGTGAAATGTTTTTCAGAAAGAATCTCGTCTTTGATAACCTCTTTTTTTTTGTATTTCTTATAACTAAGTTGCTGATATAGTGAAACAAAATTGTGCTTTATTTATCCGCGTATATCGTCTGAACAAAGTCCTTCAACTGATTTATTCCATCGGTGTTAAGTCGAAATATTCGCGAAGGTGTCAATCGTTTATTCGTTTATGATCGCGGTCGTCGGCGCTTTACTTTCATAACAAAAAACGCCTACATATTTCCTTTGGAATTTTTATTTAACCAACTCTTTTAAGAGAGTAAAATATGTAAAAATAAGTGGCTGAAGTTTTGTCTTTGAAAACTTCATAGCACGAAAAAAAAAGGTATTTGCATATTCTAAAAATAAACGTCACGTCGTGGGAAAAACATTTGAAAAGCAGAGTACATAAGGAATGCTATCGCTTTTTTTTTCATCGATTTTGAAATATCTGAAACCCCCGGACTGTTTTTTTTTTTTACTTTGTTATTAATTACAAATAGGTTACAAACTTACAGACGCCTATAAATAATTGAGGTTGTTGTAGATCGAAACGTAATGAAGCATTGAAACTGGGGTTATAGGGACGCGATACCATTGGTTGAAAGCAATTGTATGTGTATCAAACAATCACAAACAAGTATTCGGTACTCGCCTCGAAACATTTGCTTCTGATTGGTTAATATATACATAATAGTTTTTAACCAATAGTATCGCATCTTTATAAGGTTTTGATCAATGCTTGTCGAAATTTCACAATTACCTACACGCAGGGTTGTAGGAACAAACCCGAGAACGGGAACGAAGAACAACAAGAACAGAGAATTTTCATTGTTCCTGAGGAGCAGAACTAAGAACGAGAACATCAAACTGATAGGTATGAAGAACAAAGAACCAGTGTTGTAGGAACAAACCAAAGAACGAGAACGAAGAACAACAAGAACGGAGAATTTTTATTGTTCCTGAGGAACAGGACCAAGAACGAGAACATAAAAGTGATATATCTGAAGAACAAAGAACAGAACGAGAACAGAATATTTTCAAACTGAAAGATCAAAGAACAAAACGAGAACCAACTAATGAACAATGTTGAGGTACAAAAACAAGAACAAGAACGATGTAATTTTGTTGTTCTTCGTTCTTTTGAAAGTTCATGATTTATTATAAAATTAATCATGAAGGGAATGAGAAAATAAGAAATTTATACTTCGGGCAAGTGCTACACATACCCATATAAGTATTTTTTTTTTTAATTATTAGCTTCAATTAATTGATTTTCAATTTCAACAACAACATAAACTGTAAACACATTGTCAAAAAAAGAAAGAAAGAAAGAAAGAAAGAACAAAAGAAAAGTTGAAGAACGAGAACAAAACGAAGAACGAACAAGAACGAGAACAACACTGTAAAGAATTAAAAGAATGAAGAACGGAACGAGAACAGTTGAAACATTGAGAATAAGAACGAGTTGGGAACAGGATCAAATGACTGGGTCTTTCCAGGAACAAGAACAGGAACAAGAACAGACATATGTTCGTTCCTACAACACTGATCGATAGTACTGTTTAAAATCAGAATAACATGAATGTGATAAAGGACTTCAGGCATGCGCAAGATATAAAGTTGCAACGAGTGTTCCAACTCTGATGCATGTAATGTTTCACCGCAGTTTTCCTACACGTAACTCGGTCCATTTAGTATATAGTCAAAGATCCTATGATAGGATAGTGCCTCTTCCTTTTAGGCTTTCTCACCGGGTAGCAGCGTTCAGCATTACCTCTTCCTTTCAAAATTGCTTGAACTTGAATAGACTTGTATAAACAAGTCTAACTGTCTTATAACTTTTTTTCAAATTTACGACAACTTCGAGGGTTAACAAATTATGAAGAAGGAGAACGTACAAAACATGGATTTAGACGCGATAGAAGAGGAGGAGCTCCAAGGAGAGAGGAGCACAGCAGGAGTAGAAATTACAGTGAGTTATTCAAAATGGTTATCTGTTTACGTATTTGTATAGTAAACCTGTATGTATAAAGTTCCTTCGTTGTATGTTTTAATACGCTTGTACTTCTTCAGTTCTTTTATTCAAATGCTTTCCTTGCACGTCATCTTGGTATCTTAACACTGACATGTTGTTTATTATTTCTTCGCCACTCTCTGCGTAGCTCTTCGCGTCTTCAGTGTAGGCTAAGATGACTATAGTCGTCTATGGATGCCTAGTCACCGTTGTTGTTTCTGAATCCCTTTCGAGTATGTCTTCGGTATGGGCTCAGATGACTGATGGTCATCTATGAAGCCTTCCTTTCAATCCAGAGTATCAAGCAACGCTCGTTTCCGGTCTTCTCCGATGCAACAACAAGTAAGCTTCTCCTTTTTTAGGAACAGACAAGGACACAGAATGAACGAGAGAGGAGTCCAAGGGAGGAGACTTTGGAATGTAATGTAAAATATAATTAAAATATAGATGACGTTGCAAGTAGTAGTTTTATTTATATATTATATTAACGTCTTCAAAACGGGCCCAGGTTTTCTTTAGGAGTTTTCATTCCCCTTGACGAGCTAGAGTATTCCCTTTAGGTCTGTAGGTAACGCACTCTGCTCGTTCATCGTTACTTGATAGTTTTACATTACCCAAGTAAGCGTACAAATCTCGTCAACGCTGAAGATCACATCGAATGTGGTATGCGATTAGAGTAGGATAGAGGTGGTTTTTTACCTTCAGTTAAAATTTCCAATATATAGTTGAATTCTTTAGATATTACAGCTACATTATATGTATTATATACACTGTGTTCAACTGATTTTGACACCTCAAGCACCAAATTCTCTTCATCCACAAAAAAGTATTCATTATTACATTTATTTTCATTTCTTTTTAAAGAATTAAGAAATTAACACATAAATAATTGTTTATTTATGATTTCAATCCATAAGTTGCAAGATTATGAATGTTTTCAAACATTCAACATTTCATTCCAGTTAATTTTGCAAGACTGATTTTGGAAGAAATGAATTCAAATCAATCAAATAACGAGTAAAAATTTATTTAAATCATATAATTGTAGTTACCGAAGTCTTAAATTATTCATTATGCCGTAATGAAGTCAAATTTTTTTCATGAAAGGGAATTTTGCGTTCGGGTGTGTTAAAATCAGTTAGACACGGTGTATATATACCCCTGCGTTCAAATAATGTGGGTACAATCAGCGAAAAATCTCTTTTCGAATTATTTAAAATTGATTTTTTCAAGTGCAAAGAAATTGTAATGCAGCTGAAATGAATTTATCAGCCTTAAAATTCATTAAAGTAGTTTTAAAACTTACTTCTGATTTAGAAATTGTAATTTAATTCTTATTACATATGTTATTAACAAACTGAGATTTTTACGCTGAATGTACCCAGGTCATATGTTGATAAGCAATTCCAAAAAGGTTAAAGATATGAATAAAAACAGATAAAAATATATGATTTAACATATTTTTTTTATTGAAATGTATCTAGACTTTTCACCTAAGAGGAAGAGTTGTCGAACCAACTAAACCTCATGAAAATTGGTTGAGAGGGAGAGGTGTCTGAATTTTAATAGAGGAGAATTATGCCACCTATCGACAATTTCAAATATTTATTCAGGTTTACAGCCCCTCTTTCTCAACCAATTTTCAGGAGGTTGAGTTCGTTTGCAACTCTAGTGCTGATTTGGAATTTTATATAGATTTGATCAGGGGTTACTCGAATTACAGGCCAAGTGGAATCAAGTTTAGGGAATTATAAAGCTCCGAAGTCAAAAAGTGAAATCGAAATCAAGTTTTTGTTTGACACCTGGTCTTTGCAAACAACATTACTTGGCAACACCGAAAAAAGAGGGGCACATATGACAACAGTATTTGCTGTGTTGCCATAGTTAAAGAAGGCCCTGATTTGAACCCATTAAGCTTGCATATTTGAGCTCTTCGGGTGTTTTAAAATAAAATGTAATATTATAAACAAATTTTGAAAGCATTTTTATTTATTTATTTATTTATTTATTTATTGTCGATTTTTTGTCCACAAGCCTCTCAACATACTGTTTTAAAATGCAACGCAATTATTAACAAATTTTAAAAGTTTTTGTTCATTGTTTATTCGTTTTATTTATTCACAATTTTTTGCATACCTTAATATACTGTTTTGAAATGAAACGCAACTATGAACAAATTTTAAAAACCTTTTTGTTTATTTTTTATTTCTTTGTATGTGTCTCTTAATACGCTGTTATAAAATGAAATATTATGTTATTATAATCAAATTTCTTAAATGTTTAAGTTCATTTATTAATTTTTTATTTCTTTTACACAAATATCTATCAACATACTGTTTTAAAATGAAACGCAATTCTTTGAAACATTATTTTTGATTGATAGCCCAGCTGAAAAACACTTTACGAAGCAAAATTCAACACCAGTAATGTCCATGTAAACAACAAGTGTCTAAAGATGCGACGCAAAAAAAAAAATAACCGCTTCATTTACATTTGAGGAAACTAGACACTATATGTCTCGAAACATCATTCACTGATTTCTTCAATACACTGAGAGTGCTGATGCGGGAATTGAGTTTTTAGTCATTTTAGATTTTAGCTCATCATAATTATTGTCAGGAAATGAGTAGGTAATATATATATAGCTTAACGTCTTAAAATTAAATATCGACACATCCATAGCTGAGCCCATACGGTGCTAGGTATTTTTTATTTACAGTCTTTTTTTTTTTTTTTTGTTGCTAGAAGTATCTATTCCAGTCATCTCTTTTTTTCTACCATCGTAATTACCATATCTTTATTCAGCTCATTCTAAAACCACCAGCATTGAAAATTAATATAGGTATTTACTGCATATATTAAAATTCTTTTTCAATTATGTATGCAAAACTATAAAGGATAGATTTTGACATGATTTTTCCTCATTTCCTCATAATAAGTAAATCCATATCAAGGTTTATTTTATAGGCAACCTTTTTTCCTTTTTCTCTTCCTGCTGTAGCTATTGTCGAGTTAACAATAGAAGGGAGAAAATGAAATATTATGTAGCTGGGTATTATAGCGTATTAAAGTATAAAACGTTGGCTCGATTTTATTTTGAAATTAAGGCTGGAAGCAAAAAGTAAAAAACCACATTTTAAGTCTAAACGAAATTTTTGAATATAATTTTACTCGAAGCGATTTAATTTCGAATAGAATATCACGCTTTGGAATTTAGGTTACAAAAATTTAAATGCGAAACTTGCGATTGTTTCGATCAAAAATTTTCCCCAATTAAAAATTATCCCAGGAATCGATATAAAATTTGGCATCTGCGACTTCACTGCATGAATGTCACTTCTCAATAGATATAAAAAGTGCTCACGAAGGCTGTTTGAAATTCCGTCGCGGATAAAACGAACTCCACCACGTTCGTCGTTCACGACGAATGGGACGAGTGCGAATTACGAATACAAAAATGTGGTGTCAGTAACATAAACACGTCTTCACGTTATAGCGTAAACCTAATAATATACCCTACATTTTCATTTTTGTCTTATTTGCTAAACTTTTTTCAAAAGTTGTCAACTTTGCAGTACTATAATAATACGAGGAAAAAACTTCAGGTACTCTTAAATATATTTTCGCGCTAGTTGATGCGCAAAAAAAGAGTAGAAATATAATTTCACTTAATTAAAATGTTCGACGAAGTAAGAAATAATTACTCACTAATAAATCTGCAATAGCTAAATGCATCAACATTGTGTTAATTCTGGTTCGCGATTTCTTTCTTCTTCTCCACATGGCAGTCAACACAGTTACATTTCCGATGGTTGATATTATAATCAAAATTGTATAAGTGACGATGGTCACAACGTGACCTTCGTTGAAACTCAAGTCATGAGGTAAATTTTGATACACATCTGTACCATTGAAAGCGGACTGAAGTGGCATTTTAGGAGTGGCTGTATATGCTTGACTAGGTGTCGTTGAATACCATTCATTATACTCGTATGATTTCATTTTTTCATCCGCACGCATGTTTCGTTCAGAAATCGATTACAAACCATCTTTGAATTCAGCTATACATGTGAAATACCTAGAATAAGCCAAGAAAAACAAAATGTACATTGCTTACAATATTCACGAACGCACGACGCAACGTGTTGCTTAACTAATATCTCAAACGCGACTGATATATGGTGTTTCATTTCCCCTCACCGCGCGTCATCTGTCATTCTGTCATGCAGTTCGTATCTTCTTTTTCTGTAATTTCGTTGCGTTTCTGTTCACTTTTTTCAGTTTGTCAAGAGTTTATTACAATCACATTTTTACTCATCGTTAGAGTATAATCAATTATTTTTTATTGATTTTTTTTTTTAAATGCATTTCAGTAATTATTTTGATGAAAAAATAAAAAATAATAAACGGACTAGCCACACAGCTGGAGCTGAGTTTTTAATGATAGTTTTATCAGATTTGTAACTAGATAATTTTTTCAACTCACACTCAGGACTGAGGCTCGAAACACCCATGTAAATCGTTGAATTTTGAATGTGCGCTAGTTCTTGTTCATAGAAATGGTACGAGTTCATATTCCTTATGAAATTCGAATTCTTTAAAGCTCCTCAAGTTTTTTTCAAATATTCATCATCCAAAATATTAAATCCATTTTGAGCACAAATAAAGCGATCTTATTCCAGTAAACTAAAAATACAAAGTTTCAGCTTTCTAAGTACATTTGGTGAGGAAATATGGGCAATTCAAGAAATTTCCTCATTTATTGTGATTTCTCTTACGAAACAATTTTAGTTCTAGTTCCTCTTCATATTTATTTGGGAAGCTAAAATTTGAATATATTGTATTTTCAGCTAATTTTATCGTATTAAAAATAATTTACAATTTTCAACCTGTCGTCATTATAACCAGAGATGGAAAGCAAGCTAAAAGCCAAAAGCCAAAAGCTAAAAGTGGAGAGTTTTTTACCTAAAAAGCAAAAGCTGAAAGCAAAAGCTAGAACGCACAAATAATTGAAAGCAAAAGCAAAAGTTTTATTTTTTCAGCTTTTCCAGTACTTATAAATTTTAAATTATCATTTTTTATATTCATTGATTATCTCGTTCTCTTCATGTCATGCCGTTTTCTGATGTTTCTGTGTGGCAGTAGTGTCTGTCTAGTGTGGCCTGACCTCGTGACGTCGTGACTCGTGAGCTCAAGCTGTATCTCCTATCTCGTGTCATGTTGTACAAAAAGAAAATATTCAAAATGTAGGGGAAAAGCCGAAAGTTCAAAGCGGAAAGCTAAAAGCTAATGATATTTGGGTTGAAAAGCAAAAACCAAAAGCGAAAGCTGAATATGAAAAAATTTGAAAAGCAAAAGCCGAAGTTTTATTTTTCAAGGTCAGAAGCTAAAGCTGAAAGCAAAAGTTTTATCATACGGCTTTCCATCTCTGATTATAACTTTTCATTTCCCCTACAACATTGCTGGTGATGTTGGATTTGGGATGAAGTAACCTTTATCATCGGTTATTTTGGATTCATTTTGGCTCAAGTTTAAGAGGTCAAAATTATTTCGGTCTCCAAGTAACTAGCTCTATATAATACGAAGTTTAAGCTATTCAGATATTCAAGAAATTTTACTACTCAACACATCTTCGAAAAGTCCTTTTTTCGCTCTAGCTCTCTTTTAAATTCATTTATTAACTGATATGTCGTTGTTCTTATATTAGATACTTAATATTAATCATATGCAATCAAAATCAAAATTTTGAGACTCAAATGGTTTCTCCAGCTCCCTTCAAAATCTGAGTGGAGTGTCACTTTAAGTCGTATCAAAAATCTGAAAAAGTTCCTTTTGATCTTCACAAAATAACCTTTAGCCAAATTTTGAACAATTTTTGTCAACATTCCAGAAGATTCGTACGCAATAATATAACATATGTAAGTAGGAAAGTTGGACATTGCCCAATCAATTAGAAATGATTTGCAACGTCAAATTCTGAGTTCCACTTTCTTTGTCTATTCTTCCAAAATCAGATGATCCACGTAGAATAGCTGCTATCGTTTTCAATAAAAACTCAATTAATAAAACACCTGAAGTATATATTCGAAATAAAATTGATTGAAAAACCATAAAAAGAAAGAAAGGAAAAAAAACCTTATTAAACAAGTTCAGCATTCTTTATTTTCGCTTTAATTTATAAAACAAGTATTTTTCAATAAACTAGTAAAGCCTACGCTCACAGTTAAACGGACCGCAAAAAAGATATATTCTACGAGAAAGAGATATTTGGAGACGAATTCCAATACCCCAATGTATACTTTCGTTTCGAATACGAAAACAGAAGTCAAATCGTATACCTACGTTTTAGAAAATACATTTCCAATGGCGTATTTGTAAATAAATTTCATGGTATGAATTTTACATTGCCGAAAAACTAATGAATACGATTAACTGGGGTGGAACTGGCGATAACGGAGTGGTATACGAACGACGCATGAAAAGTTGACTTCGTTTGTGTGATGAAATTACCTGCTTCGTCATGTCGACTGTTTTTGACAAATTGAAAACTTATATTTCTCACGTTATCTTAAAAATAAAATAAAAAACATATATATAAATTTACAGCTTAGATATTTATTTATTCTATTTGACTTTTTTTCGGCGCTCGTATTTGTGTGTATGGGCAACATCAAAAGAGCACTTGAACTGAAACACTGGTAGAACCACCGACCGGAGAAAAAAATCGCGTAAATTCACACTCGTTTTTGACTGTTACGAAGGCAATTTCTCTACAGACGTTTTATCGATTGAAGTGTCAATAGGTGTGAAATGTAAATTAAAAATACTTACATCCTACAGTGTGATGCAAAGCTGAGAATTTTTCATTCGAGAATTACCTTACACTCTAATACGGCTCTACGTGAAATTCAATTCTATCCAATAAAAGAAAGCTCATAAGAGGATGGAAACATTTTTCTACATATATTAAACTACGTAAGCATGAAAACTTTCCTTTAAATTGAAAAATTATCACTTCCAGTGAATAGATTTCGTTTCGTCGACGAAGCATGCATGAAATTACATAGATTCTAATATTAAAGAATTTTCACAATACGGAAAGTACATGATACGTACTATAGATAATTTATTTTAGATATTCACGAAATTTCACCATAGCTGTTTTCGTTCTTGGTAGATATATTAGAAGCATATTGGTTCATTTTAGGTTTATCTACGAGATATCTATACTGTATCCTTGACGTATACCTAGTTACCTATTTATTTAATATATGAGCTATAAAGAGATATGTCTTTTAGGTAAGCCAATTTAGAGTTGCCGAGAGCCAAATGAAATGTTTCTTGTAATTTTTTTTTTAGTCGAGTTTTTAATTTAAAATTATTGCTTTACAACCTACCTGATTTGGGAAGGAGTGGTAGAGAGAAAATCGGATTTCATGGCTTTGCGTTTCAAATACTACTAATTTGTAATCATAGAAGAGGTGTACAATTTTTTGGTAATATATTTTTCTCGCCATGTATATGTAAATTTCTAAAGGTTTGGTGAAAAACTCTTGGTGAAATTCCGCAAAAATACTTCATTTTGTTTTTCTAAAGTTAAGGAAGAATAAAAATTATCAATATAAAAAGTAACATCATTAATAAGCCAGAAAATTTATTTGGAATTGAACGTAAAACAGAATCAACCTTCCAAGTATACATTTATCGAGGAGTTGGAGTAAAAAAACGGCTTCTAGAAGAAGTTTTGAGTAATAAAATTTCTTGAATCTTTCCTAACCAAATCTATCCGGAAAGGCCAAATTTCGTATGTGAAGTTAGTTTGAGACCATAATATAACGCCTCTAATTTAGATCAAAATAATGCAAATTGGCGGATAGCCGAAATTTGAGGAAAGCTTGAGGAGTCCCAAACAGTTCAAAGGGCATGATGGGATAAGATAGACGAAAATGCCCCCGAGAGCTTTTCGAACGGTTTCTAGGGCAAAAGGTGGCCCACATCGAAAAAAAATTTTGACAAAAATTTCAGGCTCCAGTTGCGCCTATTTTCGGAGATATAGGCAAAAACAAGTTTTTCGATTAGAATTTTTTTTCTCGCCATATTATGAAGGTGGAAAGTTGAAATTTTATTTATAGTATCTTGACAATAAAAGGGTTTTTCAGTAATTTTTTCAATTTTTTTCGATCAATTTTAAAAGAGTTATGCAATTTTTAAAATTTCAAACCGCCATTTCTATGAGAAGTTTTCGAGGTGCAATTATGAAAAAAATTCCATAAAATGTATCTTTTACCACCAAACATACCATAAAAATTTCAGAATTTTTGGAGTGGTGCAACATAGTCAAAAAAAATAAAAACTATTGCAGCGCGCTATAAACCAAGCGGTTCGGTACTATGCGCGCTGTAGGCCGAACGAACGTTACACGACGTTGCGTCGCCGCCTTAACAGTGCATAACAGCTTAACTGATCTTCTCGCGCTTAAAACATTACTTAGGCTTATATTTTTTCCTTTTTGGTTTACTTATAAGTGAACTCCTACAACTGATTAAATCAATTAATAGGCCTATTCCGTCTGTTTATTTGAAGAAAAAAATTCTTTCACCATAAAAATAACAAATATTAAAAAATTATGATAAAAATAATTATATTCTTATTAATATTTTTCTCCTCCTTATTATAATAAAGAGGAAGACCACTTCAGTTTGCAAAACAATCGTTACATATCATGCTTCTGTTTGCATGTAATATTATAATTGTTATGTTACCCCTTCACTATAAGAACACTAACCAAAATTTTTTGACTTTTATATATTGTGATAAATTCTAAATTCAAATAATTAATTTCGAAAATGTCGCATAATGAAAAGTGTATTAGATCTAATTTATTTTTAAAAAAATAGCGACATTTAAAAAACTATCAATTCTGAAAAAGATGCGAATAAGTTTTCAAAGATATTAGGGGAAAAAATAAATGATGGTGATATTTTGCACGATAACTGTAGAAAAATAGTTTCGAAATGTTACTCAAGCACTTGTAGTGTTTATATTCAGTGTTTCGTTTTGCTTCATCGCAAACATTTCAAAAATTAAAATCTAATGAATATATAAAATTGGATTTTTAATATTTTTTGTTTCAAGTTTTTTTTTTTTTTTTTTTTTACATCATAGTAATGCCAAACAAATTTTTAAAAATCGTTAAAAAGTTTTTGTTATTCTTGAAGAAATTAAGATTAAAGAATTAATTAAAGCTATAAAAAAATTTAATTTAAATATTTTAAAATTATTATAATTTATTATAAAATTGTTAAATAAAGAGAAAGAAAAATTAATGTAAAAAAAAGTTATAAAAAATACGAAATTACAAAAATTACCAACCCTTAAAAATCCGAAGTCATTAGAAAACAACATAATAATACTAACAAATCAAGTGTACTTGGCGGTCAAGGGGTATAGTGCATCGCATCGCGTCGCGTGTGCATCTGTAGCCATTTCTCAAAGCAGCTAAGATATATCTTAATTCTTTCACCATACAAATTAACGATTATTAAAAAATTATAATAAAAATAATCATATTCTATTAATAAGAATAAGTATAATTATTTTTATTATAATTTTTTAATATTTGTTATTTTTATGGTGAAAGAATTTTTTTCTTCAAATAAACAACGGAATAGGCCTATTAATTGATTTAATCAGTTGTAGGAGTTCACTTATAAGTAAACCAAAAAGGAAAAAATATAAGCCTAAGTAATGTTTTAAGCGCGAGAAGATCAGTTAAGCTGTTATGCACTGTTAAGGCGGCGACGCAACGTCGTGTAACGTTCGTTCGGCCTACAGCGCGCATAGTACCGAACCGCTTGGTTTATAGCGCGCTGCAATAGTTTTTATTTTTTTTGACTATGTTGCACCACTCCAAAAATTCTGAAATTTTTATGGTATGTTTGGTGGTAAAAGATACATTTTATGGAATTTTTTTCATAATTGCACCTCGAAAACTTCTCATAGAAATGGCGGTTTGAAATTTTAAAAATTGCATCACTCTTTTAAAATTGATCGAAAAAAATTGAAAAAATTACTGAAAAACCCTTTTATTGTCAAGATACTATAAATAAAATTTCAACTTTCCACCTTCATAATATGGCGAGAAAAAAAATTTTAATCGGAAAACTTGTTTTTGCCTATATCTCCGAAAATAGGCGCAACTGGAGCCTGAAATTTTTGTCAAAATTTTTTTTCGATGTGGGCCACCTTTTGCCCTAGAAACCGTTCGAAAAGCTCTCGGGGGCATTTTCGACTATCTTATCCCATCATGCCCTTTGAGAAATAGGCATCCATATGAGTACTGCATCAATGACGTAGAAATATAATATTCCGAAATCCTCCATCATAGGCACCAATGAAGGGAATGAAGGGGTTTCTAGCCTCATTACTGGAAGTGGATATAAAGAAATTAACAGCATTATCTCTCAGTGTGAACTTGCCAGCGTTAAATACTGAGCTCTAGTAATGCAACATGGTCGCTTCTATCTCGTAGAAAAGAAGAGGGGGCTGAGCCTCGGGAAAAGTTTTAATGCTTAAGGTTATACATACGTGGTTCTTTTTGGCAAAAATGTGAATTTTCAGGAGTTCCAATCGATCTTTTGAATTTGAGTCAAATTAAAATAGATGAAAATGCATCCAAAATGGCGTATGGCTACAACTCGAGGTAGGTTTGAGAAGCTTCATGAAGGGAGAATTGAAAATTACGTGTTAACAAAAAGTACTACATATTTCAAATTGAACTTTTTGTTAGATATTTTTGTGAGGGAAAATTTTAGGTTTCGGACTAGGTAATAGATGTGTGCTGTGAGCTTAAAATATTTATTTGGTAATATTACTTGCAAATGTAAACAAGCCCTAATTCAAAATTTAACTCCAGCTTCTCGGCGTGGCTGGTTACGTTTAACTACTTCCCCCCCCTCCAAGTCCACAATAAGAAATAATTGTAAATAATGCTGATAATAATTGTCAAAATCAAATCAACACATTTCACAATAATGATGATAAATCTTGATATAGATGGAATAAAAATTTAACTAGAAAAAGTTTTTTTAAATAATTATCTTGATTTATCTTTTTTTTCATTTTTTAAAATTCTAAAACGCAATTCTCCCTGTTTCCCCTCCTCTTCGGCAATCCTTCACATACGATTATTCCTTCGATTCCCTTCTGTTTAAATTAGTTATTACTATGTAATGCTTTAATTTCCATATTTCCATCGTAGTCACTCTTTAAAAAATCGAAGTAGGTATGTTCTTTCAAAAATAAAAGAACAGAATTTTTCACAGTCACGTTCACGAATAATTTGACCGATTGAGATGTACATAAAAACGTCTCTTGAAACTTCGTGATATCGTGTTTACATAGTCATGTACATCTTGTGGATCTTTATTTCGAGTATTCCGACAAGTCACCTCTCAATACTCGTATGGAAATGAAAACGAATTCGAATACGAGGGAAGAGTGCGCGAGTACACGTGCAAATTTTTTTTATTACGTATTTTTGACATCAAGTTTTACCACTTGAAAATTCAAAATTTATATAAATAGGTTTCTAAGATGTCTCACGAGTGGTGAGATATGCTCATTCAGATTTGGATACAGTCGAGGAGTACTTTAATAACAAACATTGTATAAAATATTCTCAAAATTGAAAGGATTAGGAGTAGGACAAGAATTAGGTACTGTCTGTCAAATATAGCTTGAGACTTTTGGATAGCGCAAAGTTAGGCAAAAAGCGCGACAATTTTCACGATTTCATTACTTCCCAAAATGTGTTCAAATTGAAAATGCTGGCCAAATAGTCGAAACACTAAAGCACAAAAAAGTATGGTGAATGCGTTTTAGAGATGCAAAATTACCGGTACCTAATTTAAGTTTGGGTAACTTACCAGTAACTTACCGGTAACTTACCAGTAATTCAAGTAATTTATGATTCTTCAAAAATGTTGCATTATACCTTTAACTATATACTAGATGGACCAAGCTAGCAACAAGCAAATGCCAACCCAAAAACGGTGATACATTACACAGATTTTCTCAGAACACTCGTGACTAAATTCTAAATGCGCATGCGCAAATTTATTTCCCGCTAATAGTGCGGCAAGGGGACATCGATAGTACTGCTTAAAATCAGAATAACATGAATGTGATAAAGGACTTCAGGCATGCGCAAGATGTAAAGTTGCAACGAGTGTTCCGACTCTGATGCATGTAATGTTTCACCGCAGTTTTCCTACACGTAACTCGGTCCATCTAGCATATAGTCAAAGCATTATACAGGGTAACTACTTGATTCGAGCACACCAAACGCAAAAATTTTTTCCTCATAAAAATAAATTATGTATTTGAATGATATTAGCAAGAATAATTAGCATAAATAATATTTAATGCTTAAAAGCGTTTATCAATGAAATGGAAAATTTTAATTTTTTATCCTTTCGTTGTCAAAAAATACATATATATTTTGAATTTATTTACCTTTTAGCTGATTTTTTCGCTTGGGGGCTCGAATCAAGTAGTCACCCGGTATTGTATAATTATTTCATTATTCTATAGACTATACTGAGTATAGCATTGTTTGAAAGCTTGTTTTAGAATTATTTTAGAGCAATGATAAAAGAAATAAAATGATGAGTGATAAACTGATAATGAAATACATGGAGGGTCGAATGATTTTTTTTAAGTTTTTTTTTTTTAAGACTGAATAGAAAGTATTGAAAGGGAATCACTAAAATAAAATAATGCAATAAAAAAAAACTGCAAATCAAAAATTAGCAACCAAATCTAAAATCTATTTCGAAGGCTTCTAGTTCTGAATCTGATAATTCATCGTAAAAAGAAAATTTCCTATCCAATATTTTTAGTAATTTCATATCCGAAAAAGTTCCAGTAAATGAATTTAATTTTAAAATTAAAAATCTTAATTCAAATCAATATTTTCAATATCATTCTGTTGAGTTGGCAATGGTATTTCTTGGTCAGACTCGAGTTAGAAGTGCACAAATTAACAATCTAATTGTATATAAACATGACACAAAATTTGAGAGATGAAGCACAACTTGAATGAGTAGGACGAATAAGATAATACACAATAGTAATACTAATACTGGTCCGGGTTACCGGTACCACAAAGAGGGGGTAGGTAAATTTTTTCATTTTGCATGCTGTTGCATGAAACATGCACGCATACTATGCAATTACACTCCCACATACATAGTTCATCAGTGGTTAGCTCATCACAACTTCAAAGCGTAAAAACTGAGAAAATAATAGCGAAATGTTGTGCATGAAAAGTTTCATCGACGAAAAACTTCATAAGGGGTAGGAAAAGTATCAAAATTTCAATCATTTTGTTTCAGTTTTGGAAATGATCATGATGGTAGTCGATTCCTAACGCGACATGCATATTTAATAAAAATTTATAAATTACCGCGGTAATTTAAGAAATTTATGATGCGGTAATTTACCGGTAAGTTACCAGTAAGTTACCGGGTAAGTTACCGCGGTAAGTTTCTTTGCATCTTTAATGCGTTTCCAGTAAAATTCGATGAGCTGATAGGTAATAACACACTTACCTACTTTGTAATACATTCCCCTTTGAGTAACCATGCATGAATTGTTGCCTACCTTTGCGCTGTCAAAAAGTCTCTAGCTATATTTGACAGACAGTACGTGTTAGGTCTCGAAAAAATTGATTTTTTTTTGCCAGTAAGTTTTCTAGTGTGCCTACCGAACAAAAAGTAGGGTGCAGCATTCATTGATGTCTATAGTTGCTGCATTTGTCGAATTCTACGGTTTCCATAGCTATTTTTTTGGGGGGGGGTTGGAGTAGGGAAAATTTCCAGACAATCATCTATTAAATAAAAAGGAAGTTTTCAACAAAATGTAAAGAATTGGTTGTGGAAAGGTTAGTACTTAATGAGGAAATATTCAATCGAATTCCTTTTTGCCAACTTAATCACACAAGAGCTATGCAAAAATTAAAGTGAACCGACATTTATATGGATTGAAAAAGTGATATGGGCGTGGGAAACGAGCAAAAACGAACTGAACTAAGTCCTTTGGATATAAATGCGAATTTGATTTGCTTTAACTTCATAAAAGCTACAGCCCAACTAACTATCGCTCGTTACACTACAGATTCGAAACATTATTCAATTCCATCTTAACCCGTGAAAATATGTCGATCCCATATGGATTTAAATTACATAATCTTGATTCACCCAGCGCTACTTTTTCATTCGTTGAATAATAAATCGTGAAAATTTCCTCGCCCTTGGCTATATAATGTTATGAGGTATAGTCGCTGATCCTTCTCTAAGATTCTATTATCTCGCCACAACGGTAATCTCTACTGATCCTCCAAATTATGAAATATTCAACCGAAAAGCTCGATAAATTTTGAATTTTAAACCTTTCATAGTTTCAAAGCAGTTACATCATTGAACCCTATAGCATTTACCAAGTCCCAAAGGAAACCTTTCTGTAAAATGCGTTTTTCGTTTTCCATTATTAACCGCATTTGACGGCATAAATCAGCTTCATTGCTACATAGTTTACAAATGATATTATGGGCTTGAGCGCAAATATATTACATTATTACATCACTGTTCCTGTATCGATGAAAAAATGTATGTATATTAGACTCGAGGAGATCTACGAGTATACAATTCATGTATCTAAATTTCAACTCCGAACTTTTTCATTGCATTTGCACCCAGAGACCCATGTAAAAATACTGTTCAACTTGCGGCGTTATGTAGTAGATCATTTTACTCTCTTTTATAGCTAAAAATTGGAAATTATTGCTGAACATTTACAAGAACTATAATCCGAAGCATAAAAGTACATAATTCGGTACCTAATATGAAACAAAAAAGTATTCAAAATATTCTTTAGTCAGACACAAAAGTAACTTTTTGAATGTTGTATTACCTATTCATTACCTTGTTATCATTGAATTTCACGCAACCATATTAAAGAGCTCTACTTTCTACTCCTATAATCTTGAATTAACTACTTGCTTCTTCACAAATTTTCGTACTATTACTATGAAATTCGTGAAGTTTCTCGACGAATTAACAGTAATTTGCTTGAAACTTTATCTTATTCAAGAGTGAAAGCAAAAAACAATTTTCACGAAATTTGATAATCCTTTTTAAAAGACTGAGAAACATTATTCTCTTTCGGCTTATGCAGATACTACATAGTATACAAGGTGACTATATTAAACTTTTCAATTTTATTCGTAATAGGCTTCATAGATTAGATACCTACTCTTATTTAAAATTTTTATTTTATTTTTTCTAAAATAGAAAACTTTATTTCCTTTGAATTATTTATGTGCAAACAATATATAGGCTATACGAGTATATACTTGAGTACTTATATACCTTACTTTGACGACTGATACAACAGAGGAGATCGTTATGGTTGATTTTTATTGGCCGGCGGAAAATAGAATAAGTCGAAGGGTAAAGTAATAAAAATGAAATAAGAAAAAAGCTCAGAGCGAGTATTTTATAACAATAAAAATGCGAGGGGGTGGAATAACAAAAGAGGCGAAAACTCTACAAAACTTTGGGAAATTTAAAAAGCAACGAGTTTTTCAGCGTTAATGCATAATTTTCAGAACTAACTTGTTTTGGCTGTAATTGAAATTTTTTCGGGCCTTGTCGAAAGTGAAATTTGATTTTGTTTCGTTATATCTTCTCTTTTCTGTACCGAGCCAAATCGAGCTAGTTTTTGAGAGAAAATACGTACTTTAATGTTCTGGAACTTTTTCTTTAAGTATAAAATTTCCACGATTTTGATAAGTAAATAAATTTTTCGTGTAATCGTGTAGGAGTAGAGAGGCAACATTTTATACAAAACGTAAAACGTATTTTATATCCAACGAGTGGATAGTCATTCAAAGTTTATAATGGTTCATAAAATGTAGTAATGCTTGAGACTATAGCCTCAAGTGTTATTAAATATTGGTAAATTAACATTTTTCTATATTCAATTATGGATTATTTTTTGCTCGTTATTTACAATAGAAAACCTCGTATACAAATTTTGTCTATTTGAAATGTCGAAGAAGTGATAATATTCAAAACATTTTTTTTTTGTATTTTCTGCAGATTTTACTCCATCCCCTTCATTTTGGTGAATAGGCAAAATATGTATCTTCAAGACGATCTCTTAAGTAAATTTTGATGTAGTGGTGGTGAACGAAACGGTTGCTTTGTTCGGTTTTGTTCTGTTCTTTATTCTATTATTAGTCGCTTTTTTTCGAAATGAATTGTTCTGTTTTCGTTCTTATCACGTTTTTGATTCGGTTTGTTCCGTTATTCTACTCAAATATTTTTGCTGTTTCGTTTCATTCCGTTTTGTTTTATTTTGTTTTCTTATGTTATGTTGTTGTGCTTTGTTTTTTCTCACTTTGATCCACAAAGGGCTATATCCAAATGATGAGAGCAGGATTTTTTCCGTACGTTTGCAATAATGAAGGTAATAATACGTGTTTGTTTGCAGAAGCTGAAAGTTCCAAGTCTGAAAGTTCGAAGGGTGGAAAAAATAATAAATAAATAAAACCCAACTTTGAGGTAAGGAGCGTAAGTCTGTAAGTTCCAAGTATGAAAGTTCGAAGGGTGGAAAAAATAATAAATAAATTAAACCCAACCAAACCTAACTTTGAGGTAAGGAACGTAGGTCTGAAAGTTCCAAGTTGGTCTGAAGGTTCGAAGGGTGGAATGAAATGATAATAAAATAATGTAAAAATTGTAGGAATAAAAATAAAATAATATTAAAAAAAAAATTCAACAAAAAAAAAAGGGGAAAAAAATTGACCCGAAAATCGTTAAAAAAATTCAGATTGCCCTGAGGATTGAACTCCAGACCCTCCGCACGAAAGACTTCTTCATACCAGTACGCCACGGATCGCTCGGCAAACTCTTTCAAACAATCCGCATACATGTGGTGAACACAAAAGGAGAAGTACTCTTCTCTAATAAAATTATAAATATATTATAAAATCCTGCTCTCATCATTTGAATATAGCTTCTCATCTTTGATCCACGCATTCGTTTTAAATTGTGAATTTTCACATGCAAGCCAACATATTTGATAAAAATTAATACTAGAGTACTAAATGAGAAACACAGAATAAAAAAAAAATCAACCAATGAATAATAGAGAAAAATTGCGCTGTATAGACATTTTATTTCTGTTCAAGTATTGCATTTTAGAACTAATGAATTTTGTTTAGTTATGTTCTGTTCCCCTTATGCTTATGTTTCAGAAGTGATTCCTCATGTTCTACTATTCTTTATGTTTCTCAGAAAAACGATTGTCTATTTTGGTATTTGTTATTAGCTGAGTTTTTAACAAAACGATAGCTATTACAGCCTACCTGATTTGGGAAGGGAAGGTCGGGGGAGGGTGGGGTCTTCAAATCTTTGCGTTTCAGACCATTTGTAATCATCTGGCAAATGTCCAACTTTTTGGTATATATATATATATTTTTTTCCCCACGCGTAGCGCCGGCGAGTATTCATAAAATTCGCTCAAAATTCGGTGAGGAACTCTCCTTGCAAATACGCAAAAATAGTTTTTTTGTTTTTTCGATAAATTTCAAAATGACGGATCACTCAAATTTTGAGGGGGGCTGGAGAAGAGGCAAATAGCTCAAATTTTTCGTTTTTGATTTCATATGAAAGAGTGAGTCACGGATACTAACATATCCAAATTTCAGCTTCTTAAGTGCATATTGAGAGGAGTTAGATCAAAAAACGGCTTTTTGAGGAAGTTTTGAGTCATGAAATTTCTTGAATCTTCCATATCTCCCCACCAAATCAAGTTAAAGAGGTCAAATTTTGTGTGTGAGGTTAGTTGGTGACCACAATATGACCTCTTGAATTTGGATCAAAATGGATTCAAAATGGCGGATTATCAAAATTTTGAGTAGAGCTTGAGGAGCCTCAAGTTGGTAAAAATGTAATTAATATGAATTCATATGGTTATTGGGATAAGTTGTATACTATATCCCGAATTCACTTCCATACATGATGTTGGAGGGGGAAGGCGGGGTTATCAACCTAAAATAGTGGTGGGGGTACAGGAGGGGTCGAAAATTTTTTATTGCTGTGTCATATGATAAAATGAGCCCAAGTGACAAACGTATTTTGATTTTAGCTTCCTCAGTGATTTTGGAGGGGAGTTAGAGCAAAAAACGGCTTTTGGAGGGGAAATTGCTGCAGGAAATTTCATGAATCTTCCATATCTCATCACCAAATCGGCCTAGAATGGTCAAACTTTGTGTGTAGGATTAGTTTGTGACCAGAATATAACCACTTAAATTTGGGTCGAAATGGATCCAAAATGGCGAATTTACAAAATTTGAAGATAATATTTTTGAGGAGCTCAAATAGTTACAATTTGAGAAATATGTGTTCGCATGATTATTTCATGGCAAGAAATACTACATTTGCGCCAAATTCAACTTCTTAAGTGTTTTTGGAAAGGATAGGGTAGGGGTTTTATTACTAAATCAAAACAAGCCCCAGTTAAAAACTCAGCTCCAGTAATGCGGCATGGCTGCTTACGTTTTTTTTACATTGTATTCGTTTGTAAGAAGAAAATTTTTTCTTTATTTTTCATTTCGAAAGGTTTTGTTCTCATAGTATTCATCTCCCCCCCCCCCAATCGTTAGATAGATGTAACAATACACGTAAATGAATTTTCAAAAATATTGTATTTGAGCGTAGGTTATAATTATCTTTTTGAAGTTCTCTCTTCGCAACAACACCTGTGAGCAATCTTAGGAAATATATTCATGTTTACTTAAATTATGAAGCGGTTCTACTATCGAAATTTGCTTGCGTTCAATTTTACCTTTACACAAAGAAAACACGTAAATGAAGAAACATTTATGGAATTTTCTTTGTTTGCACTTTTATAACATCTTAGTGTGTTCCAATCTTTGAGCAATTTCTTTTTACAGCAATTTTCTTTCTATTTTTAGTAATTTTTTTTCTCATTTTCATATCGTTTTTCAGTTTTTGGCGTTTTTACACTCTTTTTCCAAAATCACTTTTCAGCTGAGTTTTAAATGAAAAACTAGGCTGCTGTGACAGCCTACCTGATTTGGAAAGAATAGATCAAGTTTCAGATCATTTTTAATTGATCTAGCACTTTCATTCACGATACATACATAATTACATAATTATATTATACACTGTGTTCAACTGATTTTAACACTCCCAAGCGCCAAATTCTCTTCATCCACAAGAAAGTATTCATTATTTCATTTCTTTTCATTTCTTTTTAATGGGATTAAGTAATTAACACATAAATAATTGTTCCCTTTACGATTTTAATCCTTAATTTACAAGATTATAGATGTTTTTAAACTTTCAACGTTTCATTCCAGTTAATTTTGCAACACTGATTTAGGAAGAAATAAATGTAAATCAATCAAATAACCAATGAAAAATTATTTAAATCATAGAATTTGAGTTACGAAAGTCTCAAATTATTCATTAGGCCATAGTGAAGTCAAACAAAATAAAATAGATGATTTTTTTTTCATGAAATGTAGTTTGGCGCTCGGGGGTACGTGTTAAAATCAGTTAAACACAGTGTATATTTAACAATAAACATTCGTTAAATATGAATAAAAATCGCTGTTGATCCGGTGAGGGTACTGTCTATTGAAGATTTGCAAGGTGATTTTTCAAATTTCTGATTTGACTCAAAATTTACTTTTGATGAGCTTTTATAAAGCTAAAAATCAGAATTATTTTCTTAAACTTTGAAATGAAACTAGTCTAATTTTTATCAAATATGAAATTAATTATGTACCTAAGGCTAACATTTTTTTAGTTTTTTCTCCTATAACATTCATAGAAGAAAAGTTTGAGACAGAAGCAAAGTCTCTGACTGATTGAGGAGGAAAATTCATGAAATTTGAATCCAATCTGAAGCTTGTGAACATATTTTTCAACTTTTTACCCTAAATCTGAAATATTATTTTTTAGTTTTGCACTTAATAGTGAAGGATTGAAACCTGCTTAAAAAATCTGGCACACCTATAAGACTAATTGAGGAAGGAAAATGTAGATTTAAATTCCAATTCTCCGCGTTTTTCAATAAAACCAATATAATCTTGATAAATATGTGCATTAGGTTTACAATATCATGCATGATTTGCCTTATGAAGAACTTTACCAATGCATTACATTTGGTCCGTAATGAAGAGGAAAAATTCGACGAATGAAAAATACCTAAGTATAAAAAAATAATCCCTTTTGTAACATTGTTCTTCGCTCATAATAAAAAGGAGGATTTGGCGTAAAATTTACCCATTCCATCACCTCTATATTCTTCTCGACATTCAATTTTTCATTCGCCATTAGCAGCTCGTAAAAAAAGCGATTAAATTCGGAGTAAAATCTCGTATCGGTTGCTATGTACATAAAATGAAAATCAACATGGCGTTTCATATTGGCGAAGTTTTGTTTTTCCTCGTTTGAAACTCTGAACTGCTCGAAGGTCTAGGTTCCGAAAGATTATATGTACACATTTACTAAGGTAATTTCAAACTATATCGTTTCTTATCGTTATTATTATAAGATTTTAAGATCCAAACGGTTGGGAAAATGCCCCCAAACGAGTTGGAATGGAATTTTTTTTAAATGAGCATTCTGCAAAAATTAACTGTCCTTTGAAGATTCTACTTCACAGTGGGTGTCGATAATTTGAAATCTTTACCTATCAATTTGCTACTGGGCAATGGACGGTCGAGAGTGTTTTTAAACAAACTAGCATATTGTCTGCGGAGAATACGGATTCGCGGCTCGCGAAGTAGAATCGTAATTAAATTATTTAAAAGAATTTTCTCGTTCGCTTTTTCGTTCCTATATAAACGCGTCTAAAGTCTGATATTCAAACGAAATGTTTCTCATTAATTTTCGCTTTTGTGACGGCGGATTTCTTTGAAAGTGCGGAACGGAGAACAAAATTTATGAATTAGAATGTAATATTATTCCGTATCAAAGGTTACTTTATTGTGCTGCTTTGTATTTGGAAGGACGAAAAAAAGAATCTAACTTAAGAAAATAGCGATAAAATTATTTCATTCTTCCAACTCAGCCATCATAATAAAGTCAACGTGAAACCGATGCGAGCTCCGCATTCAATTCATTTTGCTTCGACGTGGTATAAAAGGGAAAATTCTTCGACGTAAACGGACCCATCACAGATTTAATCGAATGTAAAATTAATTATTTAGATGGACTTGACGAAATGTTGATAAAATAAGATATCGTCGACGAAAAATAAAGAGTAGGAATTTAAACAAGCTGATTTTTTTTATTTCTCGCTTTTTTCAGCTTACATTCAAGTAAGAGACGAATTAACCTATAAAAAATTTAAGACGAGAATAAATTGGAGACGGCGATTGTTATCGCCGAATAAGGCGGGTAGGTATTTTCAATTTGATAAGCGATTCTTCGGTTGTAAATTGGGCACAGTTGACATTATTAAAATGAAAATGCAAAATAAGCAAATCTCAATTCGCTATGTGTTGCCATAAAGACCATAATAATGTAAGATTTTGAAAAATGATATTGATGTGACCTTGACACGCAAAGAACTCCGAATATTAAAGCAATCTCGTCGAATAACTGACGGTTTGGCTGATTTGCACTTTGAAACCGAACTTGATTCATTTTAGTTTTCATAAATTTGGTATACCTCACCGGTACACTGATTCTGAATTGGTTAACCGCTACTTGAAGTTTTTCCTGCAACCTTTCACCGAACCTATGGTCAGAGTTCGCTAGCAAAACGTCAGAACGATTTCAAAACGCGTGAAGTTACAGAACCGCTAGCGTTCTTTCCTTAAGTTTATAAGGTCCGTCGAAATTTCTAATAAACTTTTTGAAAACTTTTTGAAGAAAATTTAATTTCTGAAGTCGAAGTTATTAATGAAATGTCGTTCGAGCTAACAGATGATTTCGCGTTGGCAAATTCAATCATTAACATAGTACAGAACAGGGTATACTTATAGGCTCAATAAATATACATAATAACCCCTCATCTTAAAAAAAAATCGTTATATGCGAAAATAACTTGTCTCAAAAAACCAATAAAAATAATTTGTATTGTGAAAATCTGGAAAAAACGTGAAAAATTATTAAGTAAGAATCACAAAAAAATAACTGAATTTGAGTTTGTTTTTCATTTTTTTAAGAACAAGTAAAAAGAATCTTTTGAGTTGTGTTGGCTTTGTAAATTTCAAGATGTGGCGTTATTGCACCTCCTCCAGGGGCGAAACTGGGGTGATATATTGGGGGGTGGAATATCCTTAATTTTGCCGACTTAGTTTTTTACATTACATCACTGCAATCGGCAATTTCTTGAGTAGCTATTCGTGTGCAATGGAAAAAACAATAAAGCGAGAATAATAATACCTATTTATCCTATTACAAATTAACGATTACATCGATTTTTTTAAAAGATTCATTAAAATAACAATCGAATAGATATGCAGCTGAATTTAAAAGATAAAAACTGAACAGTTCTTCTTGTTTTCAAAAGCTACCAGTAGGCCTATAAAGTTGATTTTCTCACATTTAATGATATTTTTTTGGAACCATCATCAGTTTTAGACATTTTTCAACATGGCGTAGCCGCGTGAAAAATCTGAAAAAATTTCACGTCGTTCGGGGGTCAAGGGGACATCTAAGAATATCGATTTCATAATTGTGCCTAAGCGTTATCATGGTAAAAAAAAATTAAAGTTAAAAAAACGGTTTTTAGCGGAGGTAAAATCATTTTGGAGGTTGCTCATTTTTTCCAAGAGAACCCCTATGAAACAGTACAACATACTAAATTTTAAATAAAATCAGTCAACTACCTACATATTGCGTAAAAGAAAAATTCGAATTGGTTTTTCAATTAAAAATCAAATTCTCAAAAACGAGGGGGGCGGGGTCTGAAACTTTGGCAATGGAAGTTTCTAAAGGATACCTATCTACCTACCATCCAAGTTTCATCAAAATTGGGCTCCGGGCCAGATTCACTATTTTTATCCTCTTATGCCCTTCTGATTATGAAGACGATATTTTAAGAAGCTGAGTTTGGAAAAATTGACCCGTCAATGAATGTGTAGAGTGCGCTGCAGTTACCACGAAAAAAAAACTAATCTAAAATTGAAAATAGGATAAACATTCAAAAAAATACATTGGTTCTTATGGAAGCATTTTCATTTTTCACGTTTTACGCAAAAACAAAGGGGTTTTTTGAAATTTTAGTTATGTAATTATTTATAGAGAATTTTATGCTCTTTTCAATAATGTATTTTTGACCGCTATATCGTTTATATTTGCAAAAATATTATGAAATCAAAATTTATATTTGAACAAAGAAAAAATAATTCCCAGCTCCAATGGGCGTAATTTATCCCATTGGTCCCAAAGCACACTCCGTTGCTGGATTATCTATCCTTCCTAAACAAATCGTTCTTCAACCACTTTCCATACCTTGGCCACGGTTATATGTGACAGCTCATCAACTTAAAAGTTGAGAAAAAACCCTTAAAGGGGTTGTGAGTCTTGCTACGTCAAATTCCTTAAGTGCTCCATCATATCAACTCAGCAAAGATGTTTTTGCACAGCAGCTGTCATCAAGATGGAACTACCATCATTAGTGTGTAGTGGTAATGAGAAAATTTCAACTTAATTTCATAATTTAGATAGAAAATGTTCAGTAATTGATGTTAATTATAATTATTTATTCATAAATATTATGCATTAATGCTCTGATAACTACTAACTATTGAGTAGATCGTTCACCTATAGCAACTCTGTGTCAAAGTCATAGAAAAAAAAATTCAAATCATCGTAAAATAATGTGTCATACATAGTGTGTTGTCAAACTACCATGATTTGCGAAGAAGAAAAATCCGCGAAATAATTGGAACATAAGAACTCCCACGAGGATACATTGTTTTCCTTAGCCATAAATAAAGGGTTACAACATGGTGAGAACATTTCTACAAGTTCAACCGCAGAAAAAGGAAGACTCGAGTAATTGCGAATTTAAGCTGCAAAAAGAATAGCGATAAATGGAATTTAAATTAGAAAGCTTGTTAAATCCTGCTTCGTTATGCAGCAAAATGATTCGAATTGAGATACTCGGTATTGTCACGTGGAACCATGCTAATACCATCATCTTTTCCCACCTACTTAATGTCTTCGTTTCTGCTTGCAACAGTGTAGGTTGATTCTATTTTCTCATCTTGATGAGAAATTCATGCTGATTTAGTTATAAAGAAAAGATTTAATTATTTCTTGTGAATTTTTTCCAAGCGTAATACACTGTCGTGAATTTTACATTTTTGTGAACATTCTGTCATTTCTATATTCAATCAAACAGTTATATTTCAACTTTTCCACCCATTATGATATCTCATTTTACCCTTCGTTGGAAATGAGATTGGATAACGAATTACGGAGGCGTAACATGATTTGTTGAACATTTTTTCTTTAATCGTGCAAGAAGGGAGAAGCTTTCATTTGGGTTTTTAAAGGATAAAAGATAAAATAAGTCTATCTTGAAAATGTTTGAAAAGGTATTTCAGCTAAATGGAAATACTCTTCTAAGCACTCATGGTACTTAATCGCGGAGAATTTCGACGATACACGTGACCTGAGCATTAATGAAAAAATATAAAAACATTGTAACAACTATATGTCACATTGTTTGAAATAGTTTCATGAACGTATGGATTTACGCTACAAAGAGTGCCTCATTTAAGGCTAACCAAAGAGTGCAAATTAAAAAAATGTAAGCAGCCATGCCGCATTACTGGTTATATTCTGGTCACAAACTAATCCTACACACAAAGTTTGACCATTTTAGGCCGATTTGGTGATGAGATATGGAAGATTCATGAAATTTCCTGCAGCAATTTCCCCTCCAAAAGCTGTTTTTTGCTTTAACTCCCCTCCAAAAGCACTGAGGAAGCTAAAATCAAAATACGTTTGTCACTTGGGCTCATTTTATCATATGACACAGCAATAAAAAATTGTCGACCCCTTTCTGTACCCTACCACCATTTTAGGTTGATAACCCCGCCTTCCCCCCTCCAACATCATGTATGGAAGTGAATTCGGGATATAGTATACAACTTATCCCCAATAACCATATGAATTCATATTAATTACATTTTTACCAACTTGAGGCTCCTCAAGCTCTACTCAAAATTTTGATAATCCGCCATTTTGAATCCATTTTGATCCAAATTCAAGAGGTCATATTGTGGTCACCAACTAACTTCACACACAAAATTTGAACTCCTTAACTTGATTTGGTGGGGAGATATGGAAGATTCAAGAAATTTCATGACTCAAAACTTCCTCAAAAAGCCCTTTTTTGATCTAACTCCTTTCAATATGCACTTAGGAAGCTGAAATTTGGATATGTTGGTGTCCGTGACTCACTCTTTCATATAAAATCAAAAACGAAAATTTTGAGCTATTTGCCTCTTCTCCAGCCCCCCTCAAAATTTGAGTGATCCGCCATTTTGAAATTTTTCGAAAAAACAAAAAAAACACTTCTGCGCATTTTCAAGAAGAGTTCCTCACCAAATTTTGAGCGAATTTTATGGATACTCGCCGACGCGACGCGTGGGGGAAAATATATATATATATATATAGTGATCTATGGTCAAAGTGGCATCACTCTGCACATTCCTCAGAAGTGCATCTAATGTCACGTTAACGACACCACAGTGGCGAACGGAATGTATAGTATCGTAGGTTTTCTTGGAAACAAATTTTTAAAATGATGCCACTTTACCTGTAAACTTAAAAAAAATGAGGCTACTACGACCGTAGACCGAAAAAAATTTTTTTGTATGAAAAATAGAATATTAGTGGTAAAGTGGCATCACCCAAATAGCCACACCAGTGACGTCATGACACATAGCTGAATCGATGAGCAATGTGATGGTAAAGTGGCATCAAAAAAAAGATGCCACTTTGTAAAAAAGATGCCACTTTACCTGTAGACGACGAAAAATGATGCCACTTTATCCATAGATAAATCTATATATATATATACCAAAAAGTTGGACATTTGCCAGATGATTACAAATGGTCTGAAACGCAAAGATTTGAAGACCCCACCTTCCCCCGACCTTCCCTTCCCAAATCAGGTAGGCTGTAATAGCTATCGTTTTGTTAAAAACTCAGCTAAAAAAAAAACAACAACGTAAACAACCATGCCGCATTACTGGAGCTGAATTTTAAATTGGGGCTTGTTCAGGTCTTGGTTGATTTGATGAGGAGATAATATGAAAGATTCAAGAAATTTAATGATTCAAAACTTCCTCAAAAAGCCGTTTTTATTTCAACTCTTTTGCAATAATGCATTCAGGGAGCTGTTTGAATATCTTGGTGTCCGTGACTCACTTCTTCATATAAGAGCAAACAGAAAATTTTAAGCCATTTGTCCTTCTTCCAACCCCATTCACCATTTTGAGGTGTATCGAAAATCCAAGAAATTTTTTTTGCTGGCACATCTATCATATGATTACAAATGGACTAAAATGAAAAAATTTGGAAACCCCAACCTCCACCTAAATTAGGTAGGGTGTGATAGCTGTCCTTCTTGAGTTAAAAACTCAGCTAAAAAAAATTGAGAATTTTCATCTTAGTAATCATACCCACATACTTCTTTATTTTTTACAAATTATGGTTGTTTTGTGTAGATGTGCGGGTGAACGAAAGGATTAGTTTATGCTATTCTGTTATTTGTTTCATTTTTTCAAAGCATATTGTTCTGTTGTTATTGTTCTGATTATTTTTGATTCATTTCGTCGAATATTTTTGTTTTGTTCGGTTCTATTCAGAACTTCTTTTGTTATGGCTTCGTTCTTTGTTGTTTTGTTCCGTTCTCTTATTTTTTCTCGTTGCTTTGCGTTGTTTTTTTTTCTCACTTTGATACAAACGTAGTTTTTTTGTTATGAATTTTTTACGCGAGTGAGATTCTATATTGTACAGTTGCACGAAAAGTATAAGTTATAGATTATAAAATGAAGGGAATGAGCGATCAAATTAAAAATGCGGTAAATAGTACATAATTATTCAATGAAAATGAAAACTTGAACATTAAAAGAAGAACATAATATACATATTATAATAAAGTGATAAATTTCAACAAATAAACAATAAAGGAAAATTAATTCTAAAGACATTCTATTTTTGTTTAAGTGTTATATTTTAAAACTTATAAATTTTGTTTTGGTTGTGTTATCGTTATGTTCCTGATATTCAATGTTTGCTGAGAAAGGTAATTTTTTCTATTTTGGTATCCGAAGTTTTGTTCTGATAAATATAGTACTCTTGATTTAAGGGCATTATAACACTTTCAAATTTTAATAAGTACATTTGCTATTGTGGCTCCATTTTTCAATCTCTGATTAATGCTTAACACTACATTTAAACACCCTTGGTAGGTATATTTGGAGTAGAATCAGAGACGATTTAATTGATATATCAGCCTCTCAAAAATACATTTTTTAGCTTTAACTTTTTTTAAACTTTACTTGGAAAACTAGAATTTCGCAATTATAATTTTCCTCTTTATTTCGTCACATGAGACCATAATCGAACACACTCAACATATCAATTACTTTCACTGCATTTTTGAAGTTTGAAATAAGTGTTCATTCCCTTTAGAACAGCCTATGATAAGAATCATTGACTGCTTACGCTTGAAGGGTCATTTTGCTTATAACTAACTTTAGGCTTGAATTTAAACTTCTTAGATAGACTTAGTGAGAAGTTCTAGACGATTCAAATATTTCCTGTCTCAAAATTTCTTCGAATTTAGTTTCCCGTAACTATTTCGTCATCAAGTATCGTCTTTAAAAATTTAGAACTTTGTGATTAGGCACCTTTGTGTATTTTGAGATTCAAAACTCAATTTAGTTGCTTAAAATTTTGATAAGTAGATTTCCTCTACTCTTTTTATCATAGGGTAGGTACATGTAAGTATGCAAAATTGTAGAACCATTATGAAAATATTTGAGATTTTTGAAGTCCCACTCCCTTTTTTTATATATAGTTTGAATAGTTTGTATGTTCTTATGAGTCAAAAAAATAAATCTTCGAAGGACAATTGAACATTCTTTAGAATGTTAAACTTTTTGAAAATAAAAAATATAATTATGTATACATTACAAAAATACCTTCCTTAAGCACCTACATTGCAAATTTGCAATCGATTATCGTTTTATAATTAGTCATCATTTGGATTGCAAAGCTGGGTTTTCGGCTTATTAGAAAAATTATCCATTTTTTCTTATAAGTATCAGTAGATAGGCATCTTCACTTTTCTATTGAAGAAATAAATCTCATCTATACGTACATACATATTTGACCTATAGTAAAATTCGATCCTTTCTAGACACAAAAGTACCATTATTCGGAGACCTTTTACGATTCAATTTATATTAGCGCGTTGCGTATACGCTAAAAGCCGTATTTCATCGTTTAAACATGAAATGGCGAACGAAAAGTAAATTGAAGACGCGAAACGTGGGATTCGTTGATTCGGTTCGATGGAATTTCAAAGTCGATTACTTTAGAAATTTTCATAATTGAGTTTTAATGCCATTGTAAATACGACCCGTATCTAATTTTATTTAGGCGTACGAATGAGAAATGTCAAAAGTTACATCGGTTTGCGTGGGAGTTTATAAAACGAATATTTTCAGGTTTATTAATCGTCGCGATGTGAATGGTTGAAGGTTGTTTCAATTTCATTGTAAAAGTGGTTTTTCAAAACACATTTTGGTTAGGTTTTAGGTAAAAGAAATCGACGAGAATCCATTGTACTACAATGGAGCGAGAATTTATCATCGAATTTTGAATAAAACTGTGAGTTCAAAGTATTGGGGAATTGTTTCGCTGAAAAAATAATTCAACAAATGAAAAGATGCCTTTGATAGCTCTGTAAAAACGACCATCAAATACCTATCACCATAAATTAACGTCGTAATTCGCAATCAAAGAGATTCCGCCATTTTACGTTGACATAAGTTGGGCACATTACATCGTACACATTTTCTCAAGGTCGCACAACTCTCACAACCGCCATTGTAAAAGAGTTCCTCGTCCACTAGAGATAAAGCAGCTTAAAACTTTCACAAAAGAGATTTCATCAACTTAAGGGGTAAAGACAATATAATGAACTAATTAGTAAATGTGTCTTATTTGCCTCATCTTCGTCTTGAATACGCGCCAATATTCAAAAAATCCTACAAAGCGAGTAACATTCGGTACAATTTTTATCTCTTTTTCACGTTCACTTCATCGAGCTTACAATCGACAGGCTTAAAACTAAAAGACGTCATGAAAATGTATATTCTTTTTCATTCGACAGCGTCCTCCCGTTCGTAAAAGTTCAATAGACGGGAGCACGAAATTTGATTACCTTTCGCGAAACGACAACACCATTCATGAAATTAAATTTCAATCAAATGTCGATTCTTGCTGACGAATGCTAGAGAAATTATATTCATCACATATAAAAACCTGTCGATTGAGATTGGGTGTATGCAAAATTTTATGTATAATTTTGAAAAATTCAGCAAACTTTTCGACTCGATCGGTAAAAATTTATATTTGATCGAAGTCACATAAAATGGGAAATTTCGTAGATTTGCAAATTAAACAACAATTTTTTTTTAAATTATGTAAATTTTTCATTTATAATGAATAGATATATACTTAATTAAATTACTTTGTTGCATCCTGATGTTAAGTGTGCTTGTTGCACATACCTACATAAATACCTACATTATTATTATTGCACCCGAAGAAGGGTGCAGTAATGTACGCGAGATTTGAGCGCAGCAATGTCCCAAATATAATTATGTGATGTAAAAGTCGCTTGAATGCTCAAATAACACTTTTATCGAAGTATATATGCGGGTGATCACCGATGCTTTCTAGGAAGAAATAATTTCTTATGCTCTATAAGTTGAGTGAAATGCATTCATTATTGCACTAGACCTATTATTCTACTCACTCTACACACTGTTACCAACCATTCTAGCGTACTTCAGTAACAAAACGTTATTAGCATCCGCAACGGGTGCAAGAACTTCAACTTCGGGTGCGACAACGTACTTGAAAGACCATCACGGGTGCAACATTACACAAAACTATATATAGATGGTCTCATCCACACTTACCATGAGTGAAATTTTTTCGAAACGAGTTCACCCCATAGGGTTGTAGGGTACTAATACTCTTTACAAATCTACCTTTGTGAAAAGATTTGAGAATTTTTACATTTACGCCCACTAGAGGGCGGTAACACAAATATTGCAAGTGCGCAAATTCAACATCGTTCCAGGCCAATTATGACGAGTGGCTTATTACATTTGGCGCGAATTAGTAAGGATTTACATTGAATGTACTTAATTTATCCCTCTTTCCATATTTTCAATAACTCCAACACTTTTATGAAAATCACTTGATATTTTATGAAAGTTTAAAAACATTCTCCTGTAAAATTTGCTTTTTTGTATTCATGATAAGTGTGCATGAGACCATCGATATACACTGTGTCTAACTGATTTTAACACCTCGAAGCGTCAAATTCCCTACATCTACAAAAAAGTATTCATTATTTCATTTCTTTTTACGGGATTAAGAAATTATCACATAAATAATTGTTTCTCTATGATTTCAATCCGTAATTTACAAGATTATGAATATTTTTAAACTTTCAACGTTTCATTCCAGGTAATTTTGCAACGCTGATTTTCGAAAAAATGAATTTTAAATCAATCAAATAACCAGTAAAAATTCATTTAAATTATAGAATTTGAGTTATCAAAGTCTTAAATAATTTATTATGCCTTAATGAAGTCAAACAAAATGAAATAAGTGATTTTTTTCATGAAAGGGAATTTCGCGCTCGAGTGTGTTAAAATCAGTTAGACACAGTGTATATGTGTATACCTGAATATTGTTGGGTAGGATGGGTTGTCTTAGAAATTTTTTTATACGAAGAAGGGATTTACTTTATTTCTAATTCTTGACAAACGTTTATTAAATAATCTGCGAATTTTTTTTCGCAATTGTGCTTCAGGCAGATTTGATTTTGTATTTTTGTTTTCGACGAGATCATTCAAGAAAAAATCTTGAAATAAGTAAGTACCGGCTTACGGACTTGAATAAGTAACCAAATATTTAACAATTTTCATAGAAAGAAAAAAACGGCTTCATAACTATTAATGACTAAAGTCAAGAAATGAAAATCGACTTAGTTAAAAAATCGCCAAAAAAAGGAAAATGTTTTTAAATTGAAAAAAAATCAGTAAAAAAAATGCAATACCCATCAAAGAAAGCAAAAAATACTTAAAAATGTAATAATCTCTCAAAATTATTAAATGACGTGCACAGGTAGCACTGAACGTTTCAAGATTTAAAAATTCATCTCACGTAAAATTAGAGGACTTCATTTATCTTATGCAAGCGAAATCTTACAAAAAGTTGAAAATAAGAATGAAAAAGTGCCATTTAAAAAATTCAATGTAAAGAATATTTGAAATATATCTTTGTTACTCAATGGTCTTCTACATCATATGTTTCGTAGAGTGTATTTATTGGGCACTTAGTTACGTACACGTATATCACATATTAGCTACTTGGCAGCAATTGTGCAGTTACCACTTTCGCTCATACGTTTAACTCAACGCTTTCCTTAAATTATAAACATTGGTCAGTAGCATAAACATCGTGTTGGTAATGTTATATTTTAGAGATAGAAATAGTCAAATAAGCGCATGCTAGGATTAAAATGTACGTTGAAAATATTTACAAGAATCGAAGTCATAAAAATCTTTCAACCTATATATAATAATAAAAAGTGGGCATCGTATTCGGAAGCATTAAGTGCTTAGTATTGCCCATGAAACTGAACAGGGATATAAAACATGTAAATCTGCAATGATCAACAAGTACTTGCATGAAGATAATAAACCTAAGTACTCGTAGTAATTGTGTATGTATATCTTAAATAAGCCATCCAACGAGGCAATAATGCTGCAAATTAAATAATATAATAATTATTACTTACTCGATGCTATTTGGACACATGTCGATGGTGAAAAATATATATAGTCGTAAATGAACGAGAAATTTTAGGTAAGCCGTCGAATGGATACAGTGGCCAGGACGTGATGATACAATGAAATAGTAAGTCGCTTTTTCCCGAATCGAGTACGCGACTGCTTGAAACGAGACTTGCGCGGGATGTTTGTCTATAGGCGAAATATTGTGTTAACACTGCACGCTGAAACATAATAACAAAATAATAAACGATGCGGATTGCTAATGATTGAAGATGAGTAGAAAAATTCGCAAACGATTATAAAGACCGCCTTTTGCTTCAAATGAATATCCATTAAGCCGCTAATACGATGCTACGCAGCACGCTCTCCCTAGTGTTTCTTTAAACTCTGTGTGTCAATCCTCCTGACATAATTATGGTTTTAAATTTTACCCCTTAATGGAAATTTCAATACAGAAGTTAGTTCCTTTTTAATTATGATACAAAAAAACTGGCTATCACTTGTTAGCATTCTTTTTTTTTTTTATTCAAAACCTCTATGTATACGTATATACATGTATAGGTATCTAAAAAGATGAAAATGTCACAAACCAGATAATACAATACACGTGTTTAGACTTCAAGCAGTAATTGACTGTTTAATCTCTTTCCATTTATTTCCCAGCGGAATCGATCGCTTTTTCTACCAACTAGGGAAGTAGACCTATTAGTTAATTTTCAACCCTGACGTTAAACTTATTAAATGGAAATCGTTCAAGCGAATAATACGCGTCGCTGAATGGGTCAGAATTCATCGTAGACATTTATGTAACTATATCCTTCGTTATAACGAAACGAAAATCAGCTGCAATTTATCACAGACCAGGATTTATTTTGAATTTAGAATTAAAATGACTCCAAGTCCACAGCAATTGCCTCAGAATGAAGAGATCAAAAGCCAGATTTGCAGAAAACGACCAAAAAATTATCGATTGATGAGAATAATTCACATCAAAATCCTAGCATAAAGTATAGGTTTAACTAGACAGCACAATTGCACCATGCACTTTGGTTATTAGAAGTTCACTGTTCCTGCAAGACCAAGGGGCCCACTTAATAATTTTCCATGATTCGCATCTAGCGAATAGAGGCCTGACAAATTTAAGGCATGAAAGCTATCTCTGACACTATCACTTGTCTCCACGGTAGAACTATTCCTTCTTCAATATCCAAAAACTCCGGACTGCAGTACATGTCAGAGGAACTGTGGTTGCGGTAGTGAGATTTGCAATGACAGAAAGCCGCAGTTATAATGGTAGAAAGTTACTCCATTTGTCCTAAAGCATACTTTGTTGTTGGGTTATGCATCCTTCCTTAGAAGAGTAGTTATATTCATTCTAGCGCACTTGACTTTTCTCTGTTGCGCAGCCTATTTTTAACATATCCCAAAAGAATATTTGAAAAATTCAATTTTTCTCCTATTTTTATAAGACTTCTTCGTAATTCTCATCAGTATAGATTAGAGTGGCGCTTATTTTTAAAATCCGAAATTTTTGAGTGCTACCCAATAAATTTGTTACCTCTTGTGAAAAAATAATTCCCTCAAAATTTTGACCAAATTGTTCAATATTAACCCGTGCCGCAAACGTGTTGAAATATCGATAATTATAGTAGCACGTTGCAGCACTGCTATCCCAGACAAGTCATGCGATATGATTGGTAGGTAATGCTGTTATAATGTAGGTATAGAATGCTAATAGTTGTACTTACATATGCACAAATACGTGCGTTTACTATTTTGTATAGCGTATACTCATTTCATTTCGTGAAAACTCATATAGTAAAATGATACATTTTCAAGCCATGGCTTTAACATCGCAATTAACTTTGCGAAAAGATTGTGAGATATCATTAATAGGATCTTTTTCCTCTCAAATTGTTGGCAGTAAATTGCCTCCAAAAAACAAGCATTGAAAGTTTTATTTTTTAATTTAAGAGTGGTAAAATTGAATTTGCAAGATAATGCTCGTTTAACGATTGGTGAAACTGTGGTATTTTGGGAAAAAGCAAGAATTCCTGTTCAGAGTGAAAAAAATTATGTGCTAAAATTGAAATGATTGTACGAAGAATAACGAAATATTCAAAAATGTTCTGGTCACCCAATATAAAATTAAAAACTCAGCTAAAAAGTCGTCGACACAACTAAACAAAGAGTGTAAATTTATTAATGAACTTGACGATCGTTTTGACATTGCTGGGGAAAATGCTTCAACATCGATGAAAAACAAAGAGGACATTGAATTTTTAAAAAAATAAAGGGAAAAATAACGAGGTGGTTATATATATAGGATACATAAAAAATTTAACTAACGAGGAAGAGAGAAAATTTCACAAGAGTTTAAAATGCGGAAGATTATAAAAGAAGAAGGTCCTAATTTTTCACTATTTAAAAGATTTCAAGATACATGGCCAAATATCGATAAAAATAAATTCCAACCCGGTATTAAAGAACCAAATATAGCCAAAATTTTCAATGAACATAAATCTCTCTTAATTATCGAATTTTTGAAAAACTTGAAAAAAATTATATGAAATGATACTAAAGAATTCGTTGAATTATGCTCGATTTTTGTAGGTACTAGAACAAAATGTAAATTTTCAATTTCGAGGTGCTATGCATCATGCTCGTTGGATGGCCAAAGCCATTAATTCTTTAAAAATTTATTTATTTAGAAGTAAATTTAAGCTTGGTTCTTCTACTAAGAAAGGGCTATGTGATATTTTTTTTTTTTTTATGTCAACGTATACGTGAAACATTAGTTTTTATCTACTCTTACAAAAAAAGCAGCACAGTTGGACTTTAATTTAATGAAAAATTTGCATGAATATCAAAATATTAATGAAACGATACCCAATACTGCATTGTCTAAACTCATCAACACAAAAACATTTTTTACTAAGTTTGATCTAAGTTGTTCTTTCTTACTTGATGCTGCATCCACATAGAGTGTAAATATCGAGAAACAAAAAAGTAATTGAAAAGCTAAAGGTGGTAAATGACACAGTTGATCAAGTCATGCGGTTATTGGAGGAGTATAATAATAAACTTTGCGTTAATGAAGATCAGAAACATTATATTTTGCAGGTTGTCTTCAATTATCGTGAAAAATGTGTTTTTCAAATTTTAATAAAATTGAATAGTGTTTCATATATTCTGAAATTAAAATTATTTTAATATGCTATACTCTCATTACAATTATATGGAAGTGTACCATACAATACCACGTCACAATTTTTTCATTTCTTCATTTTAAAGTCAAATTTTTCGCATTCACATACTTATTTTCTAAAGCACCGCCTTAACAATGTTTCATCTGCATTCGTAGACAACTACACCTTGTAATTCATGACGTATATTCTTTCTTTTCCTCCGCTTTCACCGTTGCGAAATTATAATATGTTGTTGTAGAGACTTTGTTTGAGAGCATTTAGCATTTATTTTTATTTTTCCAATTTTTTCATTTCTTCATTTTAAAATCAAATTTTTCGCATTCGCATACTTATTTTCTAAAGCACCGCCTTAACAATGTTTCATCTGCATTCGTAGATAAGCCCATCTGACTGCACCTTTCAATTAATATTCATTCTTTCTTTTCCTCCGCTTTTACCGTTCCTTCCCGCATTCACCATTGTTTACTGCATTTCACTATCCTGATCACGGACGTTAACTATAATATCTGGATATTTGGCTGATCGCAAAACGTTGCGGTGGTGGTGGCTTATAATTTTGAATTTTAATACTGTTTAAAGCAACGTTGCAGTGGGCGTGGCTTATATTTCTATTTCAGAACCGTTTTATTTACACGCAGCCAAATATCCAGGTATTATAGTTAACGTCCGTGATCCTGATGTTCACCATCTTGCATGTATTCATAGATGAAGGCATCTGACCGCACCTTTCGATTCACATTCATTCTTTCTTTTCCTTTGCATTTACCGTTGTTTCCCGTATTCACCATTGTTTACCGCACTTCACTATCCTGATGTTCACCATATTATGTATTCATAGATAACCGCATCTGACCGCGCCTTTCAATTCACATTCATTCTTTCTTTTCCTTTGCATTTACCGTTGCTTCCCGTATTCACCATTGTTTATCGCACTTCACTATCCTGATGTTCACCATATTACGTATTCATAGATAACCGCATCTGACCGCGCCTTTCAATTCACATTCATCTAGTATAGATTCCATACTCCACAAAATACGTACCCATTTTCAAATTGAAAGTGAGACCTTTTCTTGTCTTTTTTATAGCTCTGATCAGAGAAAAACTCTCAAGAATTCCTTTTTTCAAGATGTTTAGGGTTTTTTTTAAGTGCCGTGTGCTGCCGCTGAGGCCAGAGGCACGTGGGTAAGTAGGGGGCTAGATCCTAGAGAGTAGACCTATTTGTCTGAGGAAAGTTATAGGGGGTGGTTAGCTGTTAGGATCATTATTCAGTATCTGGGTGAAGAAAATGGGGTTATAATTCGAGCCGGGCACGAGTGTGGCGCGCTAGTGTCGTTTTACCTGAAAAGGTGAAACTGATCAAAATTTAACATCGGTTTAAATAGACGAGTTTTCGTTTTTTAAATTTTTTGAAAAAACTGTTGGGTTTAAAGAAAAATTCATCATAACTTAATTTGTAGAGAATAAAATTTCCTATCCAATGATATAAACATTGTTATGTTTTCATCATCAGTAACGATAAAAATTTGAAAAAATGAGTTATCACAGCGGCACATTACCTACTCCATATAGCAAATAACGATAATATATGAATACTGAATAAAAAATCTTCATTCCGCAATTCACTTAACACAACCCCAACAGACTGATTACAAAACAAGTGTAAAATGATAAGTTAATAGTTGACTTTGAATGATAAATACTACAATAAACAATTAATTTCTATTGTTATCGGGGATGAAGATATAAAAATGTTTATATCTTTGGAAAGGAAATTTCATCGTCTAAAAGAAAGTCATTATCAATTTCCCTACGAATGTCTTTATTTTATCGTAAATTTGGAAAAACGAAATTGCTTCCATTTAAATCAATGTTAAATTTTCTTCATTTTCATCTTTTCAGAGGTTCCATTGAAATCCGCTAGAGGCCAACTCTTTCGATGCCCGGTCCGAATAGCATATAACACACTAATTTAGACTCAAATATAAATAACTTTTTATAGAAAATTCGTTGTGTATTTGTAATATTGTATTTTTATTTAGTTTGCTTAGACCTATGGTTTGTAAAAATTACCACTTCGCCGAAAGTTTTTCGGTTTTTTCATATATTCCTCACCCCACCTCCAGATCTGGTTTGTTGATTACTTTTTCCACTAATTTCGATTAAATCTCTTTGTGTTAGTTTAATAGTTACTTTTTAATAGCACATGTAAGTAGATGAATTTATTTTTACTTTCGTGAAATAAATTTTTTGATATATAGGTAGCGATTCTGAATTATAGTGGAATCTTACATCTAATTCATAAAAGAGGTAGACGAATACAAGGAGTGAAATTCTGAATTAAATTTTAAACTTTTCAACTTTATATCAGTATTACAAATGGTTTGATAATAGTTTTCATCCAACTTCGTTATTTCGAAAGGTATCAAATATTATGCAGGAAGTTGGCAACTCTTCGTATTCTTTCGTTAAGCGAGTGAATAACTATTCAAAGGGGAAGAAAAAATTTGCAGCCTTAAAAATACTTTAATGTATACCACACAAGGAGGAAATAGCTGAAGCGAAGTAGGTAACATTTAAATCGGTAGTGGCACGAAATTACAAGTGCTTTATATTCCTGGCCCGCGAGGTATATGAGAGAAAGATTTGTCAAACAGCGAATACATAAATGTAGGTTCGAATTGTATACTGATTCGGCGAATACATACACGTGTCAACTTGGCGATGAATGGCGCCCCTAAATTTACTTCTTATTAAATAATAGCGATTTTGATTCGTGCTCTTATTAGATTTGTCTCGAACATTTTACCCACTAATTGTTACACGTTTGGTAGTTCTATAGGTATGTTTCGTTCGAGCGTGAAAATCTCGCCTTACTTTAGGATTTTATAATTTCTATACGGATCGAGATATTTCATAATAACTTCGTTGGTGGTGTAGCATAGAATTTACTTGTGTTTAAGCTTCCATCGAATTTAATCACCGACTAAAGCTTTATCTGGGAAATTGAATCGCAAATGGTATTTTCTAAGTTTACCATTGAAAATCGCCAATGAATGTTCGTGCGAATTCGTGATTATGTCATCATTCACCGCATCTAAACACATACGTGTTTTCAAAATGCCAACTCCGAGTCACACATTCACACAGTCAACATACCTATAAGAGTGAAATACGAACTTTACATTATGTGAGGTCATTCTCTCTTAATTAATATCGAATTTCGTCGTTTTTCCGAAAAGATTTCACATCAATAAAGCTGCGTTCCAACGCGTCGTAAAATTTTTCTTCTCTTTTGAAATACTATATTTAGTATGTGCGTGTAATTCAAGCCTTTCGCGATTTTTTACCGCACTATTTTAAGGCGATTCCGTCGCATCGATTCTCCTTATAAAAGCTTTGATTAATGGTTTATTTGTTGATTAAAATCGTTTATTGCATCGACGACCCACACACGTGCAAGGAGTTATGTTTCTATTGACCATGAGCCGAAGACTATAGAGATGCGAATAAATTGGGAAGTGTTTTTTTTTTTGTTCTCGTCAATTTACACTTCTATCTCGCGCCGCGGTAATCGGATAGGTTGTCTTGATTAGAAATGGTGGCGATTTTTTGCTCATTTACCGAACCGTATGGGTATTTTAATGATGTACTTTATACTACAGAGTTGACTAATCGAATCCATTTTTAACCTAGAAATACACGTATACATATAATGATTTTGGAAGTGAAAAATTGAAACCACTTTCTTCAGTGGTGTCAAATTTTTTTGGCTAAACAATATTTCACTTGGTGGAGTAAAGAGTAAAAAATATTTCAGATAAGGGGATTAATGTTCAACTGTCTTATTCTCTTCAGTTTATTTCAAACATGACTTCCTCGACTATAAAGTAAGCTTTACATTTTCATTTATTTTTTTGTTGAAGAAAGACACATCACTTACAATCAACCTAACTTTTTTTCTAAAAAAGAAAAAATAATTGAAAAAAGAACTCTCATTCAAGTACAATTCAACATGAAATTAAAATCTAGAATTATCTTCACGTTACATATATCTATGAATGCATGAAAAATGGTGAACGTAATGTTACAGAGGCGCAGGGAACACTGGTAAGTATAGGAAGCAAGGGTAGATACAAAAGAAGAAAAAAGTAATATAAGTGAATTGAAAAGTTCGCAGGGTTGATAAGTGCATGTTTTAAACATGTTTAAAACATTGAAAATCAACAACGTTTTTGTTGGAAACACGTTTTTTTGTTTTTTGTTTTTTTGCTATTTGAAGCAAAGTTGATGTGGAAAATAAAAATTATACCAAGACTTCGAAAATGAAAAATATTTAATTTTCGAAAATAAACTCGCGATTTTACTAAGAAAAATGTAAAAAATTCAATATTGCCGCTTACCATATTAAATTCATGATTTTTGTTATCAATTTTCAGATACAACATCAGCGTTTAACAGGTGTGATTTTTATTTAAAAACTAACCTTGAAAGTTAGATCATCTACATCGAAGATGGTGAACATGAATATAAAGAAGCGCAAGTAACGCTGGCAAATGCGGTGTACAAAGGTAAGCACAAAAGAAAAGAATGAATGAATGTGAATTGAAAGGTGCGATCATATGCGATCATCTGTAAATTCATGCAAGATGGTGAATGTCAGGATAGTGAAGTGCGGTAAACAATGATAAATACGGGAAGCAACAGCAAACGCGGAGGAAAAGAAAGAATGAATGTTAATTGAAAGGCGCGGTCAGATGCGGTTATCTATGAATACATAATATGGTGAACATCAGGATAGTGAAGTGCAGTAAACAATGGTGAATACGGGAAGCAACGGTAAATGCAAAGGAAAAGAAAGAATGAATGTGAATTGAAAGGTGCGGTCAGATGCCTTCATCTATGAATACATGCAAGATGGTGAACATCAGGATAGTGAAATGCAGTAAACAATGGTGAATACGGGAAGCAACGGTTAAAGCGGAGGAAAGGAAAGAATTAATGTTAATTCAAAGGTGCAGTCAGATGGGGTTATCTACGAATGCAGATGAAACATTGTTAAGGCGGTGCTTTAGAAAATAAGTATGCGAATGCGAAAAATTTGATTTTAAAATGAAGAAATGAAAAAATTGGAAAAATAAAAATAAATGCTAAATGCTCTCAAACAAAGTCTCTACAACAACATATTATAATTTCAAATAATTTCGTAGCGTTCTTTTTAAGAAAAATGCGATTATGGTAGCATTTTTCTTAAAAATAACGCTACGAAGTTATTTGAAATTATAATATGTTATTTTAAAGACTTTGTTTTAGGGCACTTGGCATTTATTTTTCCAATTTTTTCATTTAATTTTAAAATCCACTTTTTCACGTTTACCTACTTATTTTTCGAAGCATCGCTTTAAAAATTATCATTAAAACGAATATTGAGTTTAGAGGCTGAAATAAATTGTGAATATTTTATTAAAATTTATTATTTTTCATTAAATGGTTTCAACAATATTTTGTTGCTAGCGCTTTCTGTAAATTTTAATTTTCTGCGTTAGCCTAGTTTCCACATGAAGTGTCACATATGTGAAATAACAGTGATATCTGGCGAACCTGAAGATTCAGAAATGGGAATGTATCGGAACAAAAACGTATACGTATGGGGTAAACATGGAAGAAGAACAAGGAACAGAGATGATGATTTACACAGTGTATATGAACCAAAACGCAAATACTTTGAATACAAAAGAGTCGAGAACTAGCTTTAATATTAAATACGAGAGATAAAGTAGCAAACTAACATCTGCAGGTAATACCAAATAAAAAAACTAAACACACTGTGTCATAATAGTGGACTTCCTTTTATCACCTATTGAAAATGTGCCAAAAAATTTGACCAATAGAAATTGGCCAATCACGAGTCTTAAAACTTTATCCTCATTTTTCTCGAAAACGGTGAGCTTTTAAGATAAATTCTTCAGAACTAAAGTTGTGAAACGTAAAATTCCTAACACCCTAAATGCCCTCCATTTTCTTCTATGATGGACCGTTCGTAAGATATTTTCGAAAAACTGATGTAAACTTTCAAGTTGAAAAGCTCAACTTTCAATTTGCGGATGAACTTCAAAATTGAATTAGTTTTTTTTCTATACACTTACTAATCACCATAAAAATTTCAAGTTGATCGGTCCACTCTAACATCAGTTATTCATCAATGAAAATTGTCCAATCACAAGTCTCCAAACTTTGACCTCATTTTTTTCGAAAACGCTGAGCTTTTAAGAAAAATTCTTCAGAACTAAAGTTGTAGAGCGTGAAATTCCTAACTATCCTTTTGACCTCCATTTTCTTCTACGATGGACCGTTCGAAAGATATTTTCGAAAAACTGATATAAACTTTCAAGTTGATAAGCCCAACTTTCAATGCATTGATCAACTTCAAAATTTAATCAGTTCTTCTTCTATACACTACTAATCACCATAAAAATTTCATGCAAATCAGTTCAGTCTAACGAGAGTTATCGCGTCAGAAAGGAATGTTCCTAAAATGAGCTTAAAGCTCCAAAGTTCAGCTTCCCGTGGATAGACTTGCACCAAAAACTAATCAGCTCTCGTTCTTAATGATCTACACCTACTGTAAAAATTTTGAATCGATCTGTCCAGTTAAACTGAAGAAAACGCGTCAGAAAGAAAAGACTTCAACAAACAAAAAAACAAACAAACAAACAAATAAATAAATAAACAAACCAAGACGACTGCAATAGTGGATTTCCGCATAAGCGGAAGTCCACTAAAAAGAACAAATTAAAAATTTATGAAAGTATACTAAGGTATGTATATCATACATGTTATGAAACTCAAACGCTTTTTTAACTAAATTTTTTCAACGAACCCCTCTCTTCATCAATGCCTTCTTTTTTTTCATTGAAATTTTTTGTCTTATGAGTGAATGAAATTTAAAAAATTCAATTATTAATTCATCAATAGACTGAGAATTGTTTTGTAGAATTCCCTTGATGTCTTGTGCTAGTCTGAAGGGGTTACGTTATACTTTGAGCATTCGGCAATTAAGTGGTTGTACAATAAAATCATTCAGATTGAAAAATACATGAAGCTAGAAAGTGAAACTGAAATTTTTCACTGTATGAGTACCCAATAATGGACTTAGATATACCCATCAGCAGCTGTATAAATAGAACGAGCCAACATTATTAGAGAAAATCATCTAAAAATAAGCCGGTACGAGGATAAGGCGCATGCGCAAATAGCTTAACAACTATTCTTTGCAGGGGCAGAATGATATGAGCTACCCTACGGCTTATTATTTCGGCTATTTTGAACCACTCCTTTAACATTGGTAGCTTGGTCTATGTTATATGTATGTATAGTCAAAGTTTTGACTGCGAGTTGAATAAGTTGCCTACACATATTTGCAGGTAGACATCCAATCGACAGATTAAAAAACCATTCTCGAACGGATGATACGAAAATCGAGCCTTTTGATCGGTAACAAAAACATGCCGAATTGCGTAAATTCCATTAATAAATATAAATTAAAACAACAAAGGGATGGAAAGCGATCAAACGAATTTTCGCGTTAATTCCAGCCGACGTGGAAATTTATCGAATATTCCTATAGAAACAAATGGCGCGCGAAGGATAATACCCGTTGCTGTATACACGTCTCTCGAATTAGATGGTTTATTTTATGAAAATTTCTTTCCAATAAACTTTGATACTTTGAGCTATCAGATTTCGTCGTTTGCGCTCGCATCTTATTAATGGAGGCGGAAAATGTGAACGAATTGATATTCCTTTTACTTTGCGAACGAATTTATCATCATATACACGTCCATTCATTCTTACACATTTTCGACACATAGTCTCCATTATTCTCGGCATGTTCGCGATTTCGTTCCGAAAGTCGAACCAAAGATAAAGTAACGAATGTATATAGAAAATATAAAGGTGATTTATCATTTTGAAAAATCTACTAGCACCACATACCAGTATCTCATTAATTGGGCTCATTAAGTTATACTTACCTCCCGCGTCGAAAATTTAAAATATTTACAAATACAAGTTGTTGACATGGTTGTTATATACGCGCCAAAACAACTTACTGCTTATAGTACAGCGAAAATTGCTCGCTTAATACTCGTAGCTTCTATCTAGTTGATACGTACCTAATCGTATTTCAAGAACTATCATTGAATGATTTAAAGAAGAAAAAAAAATGATAGATAACATTCTTCTGTATTACACAACGTAAATCTAAACGGTTAAAATTTAACAACTTCTTCGTCATCGATATTAGCAGCGTGTCAGTTGACCTAGGTCAACATCATTTACTTCATTCAGAAAAAATCTGCGTTATAATGTCTCCTGTAACGAAAACTCGATCACCTCTGAGAGCCTTGACAATGAAAATTTTTCGCCACTGTCATCGTAAACCACAACGTAAATCTAAACGGTTAAAATTTAAAACTTACTTCTCGTCATCGATATTAGCAGCGTGTCAGTTGACCTAGGTCAACATCATTTACTTCATTCAGAAAAAATCTGCGTTATAATGTCTCCTGTAACGAAAACTCGATCACCTCTGAGAGCCTTGACAATGAAAATTTTTCGCCACTGTCATCGTAAACCATGTGCTAAGTATTATACCTATAAAGGTTAACTACATTTTGTTCATGCTGTTTGTATGATACCGATGATTAACATACTGTCTCTTGAAATGACGTGTGGTGGGGTTACACAGTAAACTCATATACCTAACTGAGATTTCAAATTAATGTATTTATTGCTTGCGCATAACTATACTTTTATCAAAAGTAAGTAGTTCTTGAAATACTTAATGTTACGTAACACAAAACTTTTCAAAACAATATTTACTTAATTTACTTAAACTTGAGTCCATTTTTCTTTACGAGAAACCATTTTGAGATGTAGTAATTCAGCCCATACGCTATTTTCATAGCGAAAGAGAGATGTAGTAGTAAATAAGGCGAAAAGATGGTGTGCTTTGCAACCAAAAATTCAGGTAGTGCTCGTTCCTAATTAGCCAGTATAGCCTTAAAATTCGTGAGTCTGTTTTGCTTTCCTACCCTCAAGGAAGATATCATTAGCTATATGTAGTATAGGGATTTTTGGCATTATTTCTATGACATACTCGTATCCCATAAAGAATAATTATTGGGGAACTGCGCTATGACTATGAAACCAAGAGCTTAGGGGACAGAAAATGATACCTTGCAGTCATGTTCCTCTATGATTTGTCAAACAATAAAATCTGGAACTCGTTCTTTTTTTTTTTTTTGAAAGAGATCAAAATTTAAGCCCACGAATCAATTCTAAAAAATAGAGAATTTTTTGAATGGAAAATTTAAAAAACCTAGATGTAATGATAGGACTTCTCCATTTAAAAAGAGTAATAGTCAACAAAATACGCGAATCGGCAGATTCGATATGAAAGGTTGATAGCACAGGCGCTGGAAGGCAGGAAATTGGTTTGACTGCTTGAAAAATAGATAGGGTGAGGGGAGCTTATGTTATTTCCTTTTTTAATAGTACATTTATGTATATATTTATAATATTAGTATGTAATAAATTATATAAAACGATCCTTTGTAATTGACTGGTATGGCTATGAAGGGATATACACATATAAATTTTTTGTTAAACAAGGTATGATTTAGGTCAGTATTTATTTTGCTGATTAAAAATCGCTAGACTCACTATTCCAACGATATTTCATCCGTGTACCTCATTTTTGGCTAATTCGAGTCATTATCGTTTGAGTGAAATATCTAACAACCAAAGTAAATAATACTCATTCGAATGATGAAGTTATTAAAAATACAGTTCTCCTAAAAATAAGCGCATGAGGTGAAGAGTACCAAAAATTAGGCGAATATGAAATGCACCAGTGAAATGCAGTTGGAAGTAGAATTAAAATTTTTAGACTTTTAGTTGATAATGTTAGTAACTACATACGCAATTCCAAAAAGAACATATAATAAAATAGATCAATCAATTGTTTTGTTCACCGTCTAACAAAAGAAATGTAACAAAAGGAAACGGAACGAACCAAAACAAAACAAATTTTGAATAGCACAGAACAATATCAAACAGAACATATGATAAAATAAACCAATCAATTATTCCATTCACTACTCAACAAAAGAAAAAAGTAACAAAAGGAAACAGAACGAACCAAAACAAAATAAATTTTGAATACAATAGAATAGAACAGAACAGAACAATACCAAATAGAACAAATGATAAAACAGAACAATTAATTGTTTGGTTAATGTTATTTTAATAAAAAAAAAAAAAAAAAAACCTAAGCAGCCATGCCGCATTACTGGAGCTGAGTTTTTAACTGGGGCTTGTTTTGATTTAGTAATAACTTTGCTTAACCGTTCATCACTACAGACCACACCCAATACCTCCTTTCCAAAAACACTTACGAAGTTCAATTTGGCACAAATGTAGTATTTCTTGCCATGAAATAATCATGTGAACACATATTTCTCAAATTATCTTCAAATCTTGATAATCCGCCACTTTGGATCCGAGCTTATATTCTGGTCACAAACTAATTCTACACACAAAGTTTGACCATTCTAGGCCGATTTGGTGATGAGATATGGAAGATTCATGAAATTTCCTGCAGCAATTTCCCCTCCAAAAGCCGTTTTTTGCTCTAACTCCCCTCCAAAATCACTGAGGAAGCTAAAATCAAAATACGTTTGTCACTTGGGCTCATTTTATCATATGACCCAGAAATAAAAAATTTTCGACCCTCCTGTACCCCACCACTATTTTAGGTTGATAACCCCGCCTTCCCCCTCCAACATCATGTATGGAAGTGAATTCGGGATATAGTATACAACTTATCCCCAATAACCATATGAATTCATATTAATTACATTTTTACCAACTTGAGGCTCCTCAAGCTCTACTCAAAATTTTGATAATCCGCCATTTTGAATCCATTTTGATCCAAATTCAAGAGGTCATATTGTGGTCACCAACTAACCTCACACACAAAATTTGACCTCTTTAACTTGATTTGGTGGGGAGATATGGAAGATTCAAGAAATTTCATGACTCAAAACTTCCTCAAAAAGCCGTTTTTTGATCTAACTCCTCTCAATATGCACTTAAGAAGCTGAAATTTGGATATGTTAGTATCCGTGACTCACTCTTTCATATGAAATCAAAAACGAAAAATTTGAGCTATTTGCCCCTTCTCCAGCCCCCTCAAAATTTGAGTGATCCGCCATTTTGAAATTTATCGAAAAAACAAAAAAACTATTTTTGCGTATTTCAAGAAGAGTTCCTCACCGAATTTTGAGCGAATTTTATCCACACCCGCCTGCGCAAGGCGAGTGACACAAAAAACGCAATTTCCTCAAAAACAGGTTTTTGCTAACTCTCCTCAAAATGCACTTAGGAAGCTGAAATTTAAATATGTTGGTGTCCGTGACTCACTCTTTCATATGAGATCAAAAACGAAAAATTTGAGCTATTTGCCTCTTCTCCAGCGCCCCTCAAAATTTGAGTGATCCGCCATTTTGAAATTTTTCGAAAAAACAAAAAAACACTTCTGCGCATTTTCAAGAAGAGTTCCTCACCAAATTTTGAGCGAATTTTATGAATACTCGCCGGCGCTACGCGTGGGGGAAAAATATATATACCAAAAAGTTGGACATTTGCCAGATGATTACAAATGGTCTGAAACGCAAAGATTTGAAGACCCCACCCTCCCCCGACCTTCCCTTCCCAAATCAGGTAGGCTGTAATAGCTATCGTTTTGTTAAAAAATCAGCTAAAAATTGAACATAATTCATTTATTGATTTTCAGCTGCCAAAGTAAAATTGGAGTAACTCGAGGTACATATATGTGATTTTTGGAAAATAAAGCTTCAAGAGCCTTTTTGATAAGTTAAAGGGTCTCTGTTGGAATCAAAAGATTTATTTGGAAGAGTTTGTAAGCCCCATAAATTCAAATTCTAGTTGGAATTTTTCTTATGGATTGAAATTTTTATGGTGAGTCTCACCATGGTAGTCTACCTTTCATTAAACTTTGTGGAAAATTTCTTTGTTACCAGGAATTCATTGCGACCAGTTTCATCAACGAAGATGGAGAGAAGTGATAACGGAATAAAAATTGTTAACTTTAACGTATGAACATTGATCTAATTTCAAATATCCAGACATATGAAAAGGCGCATTAAGATATTGCAAAATATTTCACAACGGAGTTGAGTTTCTTTTTGTCTTTAGGAAATCAAATAGAGTAGTACACCGTATGTGTATATGTACTCGTGTGTTCATAAGATCGCATAAATTTATTTATTGCGCAAAAATTGTTTCCAAGTAATAAGCATACCAAATTTCATTGTTTATTTTCTAGTTATTACATACATTTATTATCTCTGTTAGATGTACTGATGATACATGGGATGTCGTTTGCTTGTAACGTGGTATTAGTTTCAAAGTTTAATAGCTCTTTTATAAAATTCTTATCAGTACCTATTCCACACGAGTGAAATACCTATAACGCTGGGAGACGACGAGTGATGAAATCTCCACAGCACAGGTACATATAAAGAAGTATCTTTGTTAGCTGTAACAGGCTAACTGGCGCAATGACAGCGACGAGCAGGATATGCGAAATGCGATCATTGACGTGAAAGAAAACTACGTAGATTTATTTAAAATTTGATATATTCGAGAATACGGAATATGTCAATTATAATGCATAATACATAGCTTCCTGCGGTTAGGGATACTCCGTGTGAAGGCATCTTGGGAGAAGGATGTTTACGCGTGTCAAAGCCATTCATCTTTATTTCTCATTTATTATTGCGAGGTATGGGATGGGGATTTAAATATTGGTCGATGAAAGCAAAGGCTAGCTGAAGAAACTTATTTTACGATTCTTTCGAAAAGAGAGTGTTTTTTTCACACCGTGGACAAGTCGGATCGAAAGTTTTTGAAATTGAGACATATTACTAGTCCAATTACATGTTTGTTATTTAATACGAAGTACGAAGAAGATGACGATATTTCTTCACTATTTCGATACCGCGTATTGATCACAATTACGCGGAAGAATTTTTCATTACTATGCAAACATGATATCGCGGATTCGCGCACTGAAAAGAAAATTGTCTTTTCTCTTGATATGTGTAGTCCATAGTGACAAGTGAAAGAATTGAGTTTGTAAGATGCTGTCATAGTACTTGGTGTTCGAATACGAGCGTATTAAAATACGAAAACTGCGCATTAACTATGTATTTTCGTCGCGCAAAAAAGGAAAAAATCGAAAATAAATAGGCTACCCTATCACGACCGCAAAAACTTGTCGAAACAACTTCTAAGCATACCTACATTATGTTTACCTATAAACAGTTACGTAGAATGAGGACTAAGGAATAATTTTCTGATTTATTTCCATCGGAAAAATTACTCTCCTTTTAAATAATTCGTTACGCGCAGTTAACTGTAATAGGTATAACTAACGATTAACGCGGTAATAAAGAAAATTTTAGGAGTCGTTTTCCCATATACGAGCACAGTGCCAGATTTATCTAATTGAACGACTTTTCATGCTCATTAATGGCCTTACAAAGTGAATTACATTGTATAAAGCGAAGTACTCTAAAGTAGAACTGCATTTTACCATTTTTTCGCTATACAAGATGACCTTATTTATTAGAATTTTATTTACCTACATTGGCAATATTGGACGTGTTGTAATGGCGCAGACACTGTTTGTGAACTTTCATGCTTGTCTGCTTCGCTAACAGTAAATATCGATAATTAACATTTTTTCCGCTTAATTATACAACATAGCTTTATTACGATTCGATCATCACGTCGTGGTGATAGCGTTATATATTCATCGTTCAAAATTAAATATTGTACGAGAGAACGGCGATGCACGTGAACGCTATGCTACCCTGTACTCTCATGTCTGGCGGAATTTTAGGTAAAAGTTCGATTACAATTTTTTTTATTGCATCCTTTATAAATGAACTTGTTAAAAGATCAATTTGTCAATACCAAATGGATAGACTTAACGTGGTAGAGGTATTTGGGAACTGTAAGTTTGTAAAAATGTGAATTTAATGGTTCATTTGTACGTACTTATAATGGTTCAACGTCCAACTGATATTTTGCTGCCTGCTTCAACGGTATATTTTTGAAGGTTATAACACATCACATTAGAATTCAGACAGCCTATCTTTGAATATCATACGCATGGAATTTTTTTTTAAATTATTTTTCTCTGCTTTTGAAACTTCTCAACAGGAGTGTGATTCTAAGTGGTGAAAAAGTAGAATTTTTTCAACTTGAAAACTCTTGATGGGCAGTCAAACTCTCAATTCCGAGTAAGCTCACAATCAAAAATCAAGCACCAACTTATCTTTAGTGAAATATGTCATAAAGTCGAAACGACTGGTAATTTTTGCTCAGCAGGACAATACACCGAGACGTTCTGAAACATCCTCCCACTCCCTCACCATACGAAAATGATTGATTTTTTTGCATCTTAAAAATATAATTCATCGTTTTTTTCTACGCAACAGTTAGTTACTTGGTTGTTTTTTTTGGTATCATCATTTTTTAGCTGAGTTTTTAACAAAACGATAGCTATTACAGCCTACCTGATTTGGGAAGGGAAGGTCGGGGGAGGGTGCGGTCTTCAAATCTTTGCGTTTCAGACCATTTGTAATCATCTGGCAAATGTCCAACTTTTTGGTATATATATATATATATATATTTTTCCCCCACGCGTAGCGCCAACGAGTATTCATAAAATTCGCTCAAAATTTGGTGAGAGACTCTTCTTGAAAATGGGCAAAAATAGTTTTTTTGTTTTTTCGATGAATTTCAAAATGGCAGATCACTCAAATTTTGAGGAGGGCTGGAGAAGGGGCAAATAGCTCAAATTTTTCGTTTTTGATTTCATATGAAAGAGTGAGTCACGGATACTAACATATCCAAATTTCAGCTTCTTGAGTGCATATTGAGAGGAGTTAGATCAAAAAACGGCTTTTTGAGGAAGTTTTGAGTCATGAAATTTCTTGAATCTTCCATATCTCCCCACCAAATCAAGTTAAAGAGGTCAAATTTTGTGTGTGAGGTTAGTTGGTGACCACAATATGAGCTCTTGAATTTGGATCAAAATGGATTCAAAATGGCGGATTATCAAAATTTTGAGTAGAGCTTGAGGAGCCTCAAGTTGGTAAAAATGTAATTAATATGAATTCATATGGTTATTGGGGATAAGTTGTATACTATATCCCGAATTCACTTCCATACATGATGTTGGAGGGGGGAAGGCGGGGTTACCAACCTAAAATAGTGGTGGGGGTACAGGAGGGGTCGAAAATTTTATATTGCTGTGTCATATGATAAAATGAGCCCAAGTGACAAACGTATTTATGGCGGATTTACAAAATTTGAAGATAATTTGAGGACCCTCAAATAGTTATAATTTGAGAAATATGTGTTCGCATGATTATTTCATGGCAAGAAATACTACATTTGTGCCAAATTGAATTTCTTAATTGTTTTTAGAAAGGATAGGGTAGGGGTTTTCAGACTTGGTATTGGGTGTGGCCTGTAGTGATGAACGGTTAAGCAAGGTTATTACTAAATCAAAACAAGCCCCAGTTAAAAACTCAGCTCCAGTAATGCAGCATGGCTGCTTACGTTTTTTTTTTCTTCAGTTGAAATTACTGGTTTATATGCAGATTTACCCAGGAACGGTGACTGAAATAATTGATTGTTCTGTTTCATTGTTTGTTCCTCCTTTTTAAAACGATTTTTGATTTGTTCCGTTTGGCATTGTTCTGTTCTCTATTCAAAATTTCTTTTGTTTCATTTCGTTCCTTTTATTGAGAAGATGAACAAAACAATTGATTGCTCTGTTATCTGTTTTATCATTTGTTCCATTAGGTATTGTTATGCTATGTTCTATTCAAAATTTCTTTTATTTTATTTGGCTGGCAACCAAAACAAATAATTGTTCTGTTTTATTATATTTGTCCTTTTGTTTCAAAGCAATTTTAATTTTTACTTTGACACGTGCGTAATTTTTTCAGTTTTATATTTTTATGATGCGATATGTATTCAAAAACTAATCATTATAAAATAATGAAAATGAGCGATTAAAGCATTGAATTGAGAATACACAAGAAAGATAGATTCAGGCAATAAACAATGAAGAAAAATTGCTCCTTCGATTATTGCGTTATAAACTTATTAAATTTTATGTCGTTGTTATGTTCTGGTATTCACTATTTCTTCAATAAAGCGATTTGTTCTGTATATACTTTCATATAAACTAAAATTTTTTCTATTGTTGTTCATACGGTAAATTTTGTTGTGATATTGCTTACTATTTTTGAATATAATACTTAAAATAAAGACAAATATCTTCTTTCTTTTTGAATAAGGAGAGTGTCAAACATCGAATTACCTAAACGTTTTAAAGATGAGCTCAACAAAATTCCTCTATTTGTATTACAATTCATGAGTCATAAACTACATTTCTTATTCATGTTCCCGAATAGTCCTTCAACTTCTTGTTTACTTTTCATTCTTTACACATTCATTCTTTCATTTTTTAGAATTTTTCTCATTCTTGCACATTTTTTTATACTTTCGATTTTTTTATTTTGCACAGTTTTCGTTAGGAAGGAATGACTATTCTTGGCATTTTTCTTCTTTGATTTCGGTCAAATTTATATTTCAGATTTATTTCATGATTTACATGAGAATGACGTTTATATCTTTAAGGCTAATTACAAGCCTCGTTCAAGTTAAAATGAGATATAGAAAACGCTGCAGCTATCAATGTTGCTAGCTGCGCTTTTCGTGTTTTGCATAATTTAACTTAAATTCAAGAGATTTTAATTACTTCAAGCAATATTTCATGTTTTTCATTTTTTCGAATTTCTTTCATTTTTAAAAACTCTTCCGAATTTTTTTTGACATAAAAAAAATAATTTAAAGATTTTTTTAATGAAAAAAAAAAATAATAATAATGAACAATAGAACTAGTGAAATAAATTTTCAAATAGATTTTTACATGCAAAATTTCTTTGTCAATTTTTACATTCTGCGTACATTACCATTTTATACAAGGGGTTTCGCGAAACGTTTACCTTGTCGAAAGTTTTAGGCGAATATTTCTACGTAGGTTTGAAAATCGTCTATAAAACCGAAGTATGCTGAGGTGGGCGTCGATGGCTTATTTCTTTTCAGGATCAAAAAGACACATGCCTACCCCAGAATCAGATGTGCGTTCGATGGAATGAAAAAAATAAACGGCTCGATATAAAATTAAGGAAAATCTTTTTCATCTGAATACACACATATGTAGGCTCTAGATAGAGTAAGCTTATACTGAACTGTAAAATTTATTGAATGTAATAAGAAGTATTTAATTTTTACAAAATGACACACCCACTGGTATAGCTTAAATTATACGTATATCTACTAAAATGTACATATGTATGTATGGCAAAACGTGCAAGATTAAATTAAATTTTCGACTTCAAGTGCTTTCATGAAACTTTATGAAAATATCGATGCCCTGCTGAATGATAAACTTGAAAACAAAAATTACCATTACGTTATCACAGCTTATAAATTTTTCAAGTGTGCGGTGCTGCTGATAAAGAAGGTGGATAAATTAAATGAATAATTTTTTAATTGAATCACTTCAAAGAATTTTATTTTCTTTTATCAAGATTATAATCAAATATCTATCACTGCGCTTTTAATATTGTGGAATTGCTTCCAATAAATTACGCATTTTACGGTACATTTAAATTTAATATTACGTAATACTGTCGTAAATTTTTTTTCATTATAATTTCCGCTTTTCTTTTGGGATGAGTCTATCAGAAGTTGATGTTTGTTGTGTGAGGTGTTCTCAACTGAAAATTAATTTTTATAAATAGATAGTAGCAGGTAGGTAGTAGATACATCGATTCTAATGCAAATATGGCTCACAATTTTTTGTAAACCATCCTAAGAAAAATCATTTATAAGTTAAACTTTTATATTTAAGTTTGAATTTCAAGTATAAGGTTTTAGCTTAAGCTTTGAGTGTAGATTTTAAGTGAAATTGAAGTGTTCTCTTCAAATAGTCAAGATATTCATTGAGAGTATTTTTCTCAGAAACGATATTTGGGTAATTAGACAACCGGATCACCAAGAATTAATGAATGAAAAACCAGTACGAAAGTTCTCATTGCTCAATTTACAAATTCATAAGTCAATAAGAAAATGAATTTTATAGGTGTATATAGATAATTATAACAATAATTCGCCGATACGTCTGATGAAATTAGGTAGGTAGCCTGAGGTAAAGAATCAGCAAATAAAGTAACATTTATTACGCTAACACGTGCTCGTTCGAACATTTAAGATTAAAATCACTCCAACAAATTATGCGATACCTATTTAAAAACAACCTATAGGTAACCAGTTTAACGCGTTAATATTAAAAGTTTATTAGATAGGTACGTAGCGGGAAGAGAGGAAGGCGATAATTGACTAGAAAATTTTATAACTCGGTTTAAAATTTACTCAAATTCGAATTTTGGAATGAAATGACCTTTGCATCATTTCAGCTCTGATTAATAATCGATATTGAGATTAGAAAAAAAATTCATTTGCATTTTTAATTCATTTGACTGGTCAAATTTTTCCATATTTTCACTCAACATTAACGCCTATGTAATACATATGGTACAAGCAAATTTTAGATTAAATAAATAATTCTACAACATAAAAATTGGGCTGCTAATTAATCTCCACTAGCGACCCGTAATGAAAGCAAATACGACAAAAGATAATGAGATATGCTCGCGGTAGCCCACCTACATAAGTTTAAATAATCGACAATATACAAGGTCAAAAAATAAACAAAAATATTAGTAATTCAAAGAAGACCATAAAATTAAGGACATGTACCTGTACACATACACAAAAAACACTTTATCTAAAATGTTATGCCAGGTGATTTACCCACTGTCAATTTTTTAGTGCATTTTTTTGACTAGCTTGATATTGAAGGGTCTATGGGTGGTTCAAGTTAGATTTGTATTTGGTACCTCATATTCTGTATTCTATAGCTGAAATTCACAGACATCTTTAATTTCTACAGGCGATGCATCGTATTGAAGAAGAACTGATAAGATATAAGAATTTTTTCCTACACCGCGTCCTGTTTTCCAGTCTGTAATTCCACAGGGGATTTATAAAATCACGTCGAGATGGAACTGCCAAACGTGAACGCAATAATATGACGATAAAACCTTTGGAATGAAAATTCGATTTTGATTAATTAGACACGTGGTCGGGAATTGGAGTTCATTAAATGCATTTCAAAGTCGAATCTTTTATTTACACCTATTCAAGGAATATTTGCAATGATAATCAAATATGCAATTTCAATTTATTTGTTGCATCCTTTGTTTTATACGTAACAATTGTTAAGGTATACCGCGGCTTGGCGGAACTCACCAAGGAATCGGGGAAACCCCGATGGGCCAGCCTCTGGTATCGTTTTAGGGCTGCGAGACCAAAAATATAACAAGTGTAATTCTAAAAATACTGAAAAATCCCACAAAACTAAAATTTTTACTTATGAAGAAATATCTATATATTTTCATTTTATTAATTAGCATTGTTTTCCATTATATACACTACCTACTTATTTTTAATTTAAGAAGTTCATTTTTTATTTGCGGTTATTTGCATTAAAAAAACAATATCCTCAAAGTCACGTTGTTATTTGACTATTTCTCTTTTTTTTGGGAGGGGGGATTTTACAGTTACTTCATGAGAGTCGCTACACATACTTTTCCGCGGCTGGTCTTGAAAGTTCCACCAACCCTGGTATACCGCCATCCGGATTTAAACGTCCATAGTAAATAATTTTTTGTCAGCCGACATTGATAAAATGTGTTAAACATAAGTAGCCTTCAGTCGGACAAGAATGATTTTTATCAATCGAAGTAAACCTACGAAGAAAAAGTGTTTTCATAATAAAGGAAATGGGGTCATCTACGTGCATTTTTCATTGCTATTTGCATAGTGCCGTTCTTTATGAGCCGAGTTTTTAATACAAACAATCGCTATTACAGTCTACCTGATTTGGGAAATACTAACACAATGCAGCCACAGTAAGTTTCAAAGACGATATTATATCTACTGTGTAATATTTGTGGGTCCCAAATGGCCAAAGTTTCCAAACGACGTAAAATAAAAAGATTTCAGAAAAACAAATAAATTTCATCTTTGGAGTTGGAGCTTAAAATGTCATTTGAAATAGAAATTAAATTATAATGAATTTTATAATTCAAATTCACCTATATCGCTTCATTTAACATTTACATACTTGGAAAGCTTAAACATTATTAAAGAGTTTGTTAGGGGACAAAATATGACCGCATGAATTTCAATTGAAGTGCATCCAAGATGTCGAATAGTTGAAATTTGTTATATATATAATATGAACTCGTAAAATAGAGATACCAGTACATTACAGCACAGAAATCCTGATGTAAACTATGAAACTTGGACCAGCGTGAGGGCGAAGCATGGATGTAAATTGTAAACTAATAAAACAGTATAATATGAAGCATAAGCTATCATATGAAAGGCCAGGGATAGTGATTTCAAAAGAGGGAAGGGAAACGAGGAATAACTACTTTGGCGTAGGTTTTAACACTGCTGTCCCTATGTTTCATTCATGGACCTTCACCTCAGTCCTCTCCTTCTCTATCTTCAAATCACTATGCTTCGCCCCACGGATGTAAACGAATAAAAAAGGATTCGGACCCTGCAGTAAACTTGGTGTGCTAGTGTAACAACCAATAAGAACGTTTGTTTACATTCTAAATAGGACTTTTTTATCAATAACGTATTTCGTTCGAAAATTTAAAGCTGTTACACGCGATCTTCATTGAAATTGTCAATTAATTAGTGAAATTTTTTACAACTTTGTAAGCCAGATGTTGAAAAAAGAAGTAGTAATCCTGAATTTCGCCAACCACTTCAAACCGTACCTAGTTGAATGCAGAAGTTCTGTTAATATCTTACTGAACACTTATTTTTTACCGACATCCTTCATCGCAAGATCTCAAAACTGAAAATAAAACACGAAACGCAGCATTCTGAATACATTATCAAATAATTTCAACGCAAAATTGTACGAAACGGCATTAAACTTTCAAACGGAATTGGGACCCTTCAGAGCAGTGGCGCGCTAATGTCGTGTTTACATATTATAAATGCTATTATCAGTTCTGAAAACGGGGAATTTTTGCCGCCAGTTGTGGACTCACATAGTGAAATGTTTAAATTAATTGAAAATAAATCGAATAAATGAAATGAATGAATTGTGTTTGGCTAATTAATACTTATCTATCATTTTGGTTATAAATGAGATTCTTTCGTATGGTATTTATGATATTCGCGATAATTGTATCACTAGTCATTAGTAAGTACATGAAAAATAATCGTTTATTTCATGACAGTAACACTGGAATTCAATTTATCTTTACAATTGAACAAAAAACAATTAATTCTATTCAAAATAATTCAATTCAGTACCAGAATTATTAATTCATTGCCAATAATGATACTTTATCAATTATTGAAATCCCCGTTTTCAGTAGTTCATCGTTTTACCACCAGGTACCGACTCTTTCGTTGAAGGATCCCAATATGTTACTGATAAAAAAGTCCTGTTTAGAATGTAAACAAACGTTCTTATTGGTCGCTACACTAGCGCTCCAAGTTTATTGCAGGGTCCGAATATGAAACTCGAGCCAGTATGAGGGCGAGATATAGTAATTTTGAAAGACAGAAGAGGAATGAAGAATTACTACTTTAGCTTGAGTTTTAGCACTGCTGTTGCTACATTTAAATGGCGGAGGTGCAGGTCCATGGTTTAAAAGTAGCGACAGCAGCGCTAAAACCTATGCTAAAGTATGTTATTCACTTATTCCTCGTTCGCCTTTGTCTTTTAAAATCACTACACCTCGCCATCCTACTGACTCCAGTTTCATATCTTGTTTTATTAGTTCTCATCAGTGGACTACATATCTTCAGTTCAATTTCTTGTTTTTTTTTTTTTTTTTTTTTTGAGGGAATAGCTTGAGGAGGTTTTCAGCTTTGTTATTATGTACTATGAAGGGGTTAATGTCATTATCTGCAGATCTGAGTAGGCCCTAGTTGAAAACTCAACCTCAGTAATGCAACATGGCTGCTCGCAATTTTTTCTTTCTAATACTAGCTAATTTTCACCATCAAAATTACCGTTTTATTGCTGCTGTACACCAAGTGCGGGAAAATTGAACCGGTTTTTCTGAACAGATTGAAAATATGTTTTTGCCGTCCGTGTCTTAACAATTCCACTTGTACATAACTAGTACCAGTAAATAAATAATGCGTCGCAGACTTGAACTATACAGACGACGAGACAATTAAATCAAACAAATTGACTCGATTTAGCGACAATTTCGCTAATTATAATATACAGACGATATAAAATTCGATCATTTATCGAAAACATTTATTCAAAAATTAAAGCTTAAATAAGAAAGGTGCATGCAGCAATACGCGAATATTGACAGCAAACTAAATGTAATTAAAAGAAGCATAAAATTCACCTTTAAAGGTGCTTATTGGATTAAGTACTTAAAACATAAAATTTTGTTAATCTGTTAATTAAAATCGCTGCCGATGTCTTTCTCTCGAATTATTCAAACTTTCAACGCGTTCGAATCGATGTCGAATGAATGATTTTTCGAAGATAAAGACGAACTTTTGTCGTCGATGTACGCGCCAAAGCTGACAGCTTATTTCGCGCAGTTATCTTGTTGTTGTTTATTATGAAGAACTATGATGATAAGTACCGCCGTTAAAGTATTAAAGCAATAAATTGCTGATAATCATCGATAAGATTGGAATTGGTAAAGTAATAGATAATATTTTCGAGATGGCTTTATATCACGTTTATGTAGGTATTTGACAAAAACAATAGTTGGCATTGGTACGAAAATATGTAAACGACGTGCATAATTATAGCGAATTATTTAAATAGGCACCCTTACGTTACGACATTGTGTTAACATTTAACATACAAGTTCAAGGTATGGACTACAGAATGTATATAAGATTAAGTTTGCTAAATTATTTGCGTACAGAATACCTTAATCGCGTAAATAATGACGAATACTTTACTTACGTTTATATAGCAGCGAAATATAACGCTTCATGGGCACATCGAAACTCTTCAAACAGCGCACACAAGAAAATCAAATCGAAAAAAGAAAAATAGCAAAACACGAGCGAATACTGATTTTTTTTTTTAAATTACGAAATTTAAAAATGAGGAAATAATTAAACCTCCTTATTAACCGGTTACAACGGAACGCACAATCATTTTAAAATCATACTTACACATAAGCTTATATTGTTTACACGATAACTGACGTTTCAGTCGATAAATGGATGAACGTGTATTGACTTTAAGGATACGCGCAAGTATACTCCTTCGCAAAGACACCTAAATATTGACAATGATATCGTTAATCTGGTTTAAAATGCAATAATCAAGCAGATTTTCTTCAACGAAAGTATTACTAACTTTTATCTCAAACTCGAGGTCGAGCGTTCGGGTCAACTTGATAATACCGATCATTTTCCTTCACCGCTTCCCCTGCGCTTTCATTTCACCAAACAATTTTATTCGCCATTAAACTACCTAATCGTGTTGATCTAATTATTGTGGGTAACATTTTTCATTAATTCGCTATCACTACATAAACACGAAGTCATTCTTGCCTGGTATTTTTATTAGCCAAATAAGTCATGGTAGGTAAACATTTTTTCTCAAAAATTTAAAGTACCTACCTGATGCGAGTAACTAAATTTTTTTGAACGTGTGTCTTATTTATCGTCATGATATTTGTTAAACTAGGTATGTAATTTTGTTGCAAATTTAATGTAAGCTATTTTAGATCACAATTAGTGTTTCTAAACTCAAATTACAATTCAATTTCACTCATTATGAATTTCAACCTAACCTTCCAAAATAAGTACTTAATAGTTATGTTTAGATGACTTCAATATTGGAAAAAAGTAATGAATAGATTTTTTCTGAAAATCGCTAAAAGTGCAAGCAGTGTCTAACTTTCTATAAAATAGTTATACAGCAAGAATCTCGCGCTATTATAAACTATAGAAATTTTCCTTTTATCTAATCCATTTTCGCTGAATGTGTTTCTCAAAATTTAGTTAAATAATGAAATAAACTTCATTTTCAGTAATTACGCTTTTTACCGTTTGTAAAGGTGCAAAAAGAATTCAAGCGTTTCAGAGACGAACTAAAGGATATCTAAAAGGGCACAGTATTCCTTAGGGTCAAGGGAAAGTTAGAGAATTAGTGTAATCATTAAAAGTTTAAGAAAACTGTAAGCAACCATGTAGCATTAGTAGAAGTTAATTTCACTGGAGGCATGTCACTATTCAGATTTTTAGGTAAAGCTATTAAATGTTTATTGTTAACTAGTGTTGGCCAGTTCCAAATACTAAGGTAAATTACCGATAATTTATTCTTCATTGTGTAGTACTATACTAGACAGATACGCTAAAAAAAAAATTGAAAAATCGATGGTGGACTTCCAAACATGAATTTTTAATTTTATTTAAGCAATGAATTTTTTGTCTTTAGTTGAAGCTTAGATAGTCAAGATTTTCAATGCATTATTCGGACGTGGGTATTGGAGAGTAAAAATGCATGAAAAAATAACATTTTTTAGTTATTTAAATATTATGGTAGTATAGGTATGCCTACCTTTGCATGTAATACTACCGTCATATTCTGTAATATTATAGAGAGTAATTACTAATATAGGTATTACTAGTGCTGGGCAAACTACGTAATTTTGTTAAGTTACTGTAATATTATCATCTAACGTATCTTTTTTTATCGATTGATGAAAAATTCTTGAATTTTTAGTAATCATATAATAAAGCATTAAATCAATTCCTCAATTAAATCATCAAATTTTTGCTCGATTTTTGAAAAGAAAAAACTATTGAATTTAAACTGTTTGAGGGCTCTAAAACATTCGCCAGATTTTAGTTCATCCTTCTATTAGTGCATTCTGCATTGATTTACTTATATAGGTAGTACTTTGGGTGATTCTAAACTGACCTTACATACCAAAATTGAGCTTTTGTAGTTCATTTAATAAGGAGATATGGGTGATTCAAGAAATTCTTTGACTCCATTTCCCTTCCAAAAGCTGTTTTCGTTCTAACTTTCCTCCAAATTCACTAGGAAGGTTGAAATCTTAATATGTTAATTGCATAATTTGAGCTTTCTCTGTCATACAAAACCATAATTGGTAATTCTTAACTTTCCGTTCACATACATCACATCTTGAGGATAGCAATTACTCCTCCTTATTCACTACAATATCAGTTGTGAAGTTGAATTTGAGAAACAGTTAACTATATGAGGTCACATATTTATTAAATTTTAGTTACTTGGGACTTCTAAAGCCGTTCTTAAACTTTGATGCGTACCTATCTGCCATTTTGGATCCAATTTGACACATTTCGAAGAAGTCATATTCTGGTTTCTAACTAACTAACTCTACATAAAAAGTTTGCTAGGCAGATACGAAAGATTCGAAAAATTTCATGATTTGAAATATCCTCAAAAAGCAATTTTTTACTCCAACTCTTTTCAAAACTTGTAGAAGTTGAAAAAATTAAATACCTATGCTGCTGATCTCGTCTTATTCTATAATATGAAATCAAGATCCAAAGTTTAAAAAACTTGTGTATTCTCTTCATGCCTACCCCTGAAAATTTGAAAGAACACCCATTTTGAGTAAAATAAAATAAACTCAAAAAAGTAACTCAAGATTTTCCTATGAACAACTTATATGCGACCAAGTTTTGAACTATTTCAAACACATTCATTTCCCTAACGAAGAAAATAAGAGAAAAAAAAGTATATAAATAATACAATGATGAACCCTTGTCATTATACCACTACGCAAATAATTTAAAAGGATGAGTATATGAATAGGTACCTCCTCTTCTCTGACTTTTTCTTCGAAAGCAGGTAAGCGCAATCTTTTTTATTAACATCTCACCGAAAAACGTCAATAATTGAAGTTGCCGTATCAGTTAGTAAGTACTTACTAGTTATGCGTATTGATAAAAGCAGGCATAAATTGTACCCAAATAAATTAACACCTAAATTTGAAAGATGTGAAAAAATGAATGCCTCTAATGAGGTGAATATCAAAAATTCGTTTACGAACATTTGTAATTTTGTAAATCATTAATTTTGACGCGACGTTATACTTTTGATTAATTAAAATGAATTTTGTCCAATATTGCTTCGAAGTTGGTAATCGTCTTTTATCAAGTGAAATTCAAGAAAATACTTCGTCCATAAATGAATTGTTTTAATTAACAGCGTAAAAGAAAACATCAGTTATGTAGAGATAAAATCGCGGAGACATCATAAATACAAATTGTACACTTTGTGGAGGTATAGGAACACATTATGTTCACAGACGAAAATATGTACCTATACCTAGTGAAAATTATAGAATAATGGTGTACCATAAAAATGTATTCCGGATGTCTTCAATGTCATCATTGAAAAAAATAGTGTGTCAAATGTACAAAATTGTTCGTTAGTGTAATTTGCAATATGTGTTATTGCATTTACAAAATTTTGGTAATTTCCCAACAAAATTTATATGCAAACTCGTCTTTTTTAAAAAAATCAACATTCTTAAAACATTTTTTATTGTTTTATTTATAATGAGGCTGTGTGATAAGGTAAGGTAGATACCTATTCGCTATTTAATTTTTCACACCAAGCAAACAAGTCTACAATTCATCAAAGAAGGATTAGTACCTATTCGCTGATAATGTGTTTACATACGATCAAATTTTTATTCAATGAATGTGATTATAATATATAACATTTAAAAACCGTTTACATTTAATGAAGACATCGACAATGAATTAATCATGGACTCTAATAAGTCCCCAATTCCTTATTACTGTTTTCAAACAAAAAATTACGTTTAAACGCGTTAAATTTTGATACGTCCATTTGCAATTCATATTACATCGACACGAAATCTAACTACGTCGCAAATTTACGACTTGCGAGAAGATGAACGTTGTAGACAACGTCGTCAAGTTCATTATATTTTTTATGGTACTTTACACAAGCATAAACAGAAAAAATTCCTTTATATAAATTGCTGAATAATTCAACAAAAGTTACGATGTAAACAGACGATAAAACATAATGAAGTTAACTGTCAACAAACAAAAGCGTCTATTTCGTTTATTTTTAGCGGTTTTTTAAATATATAAAGTCGCACTTATTTACTGATAAGAAGAAATTTACTTTCGTAGATCGCTAGAAGAGATAATTTTAAGATGACGGAACTGCGATAATTGCAGACGATGATTTATCCAAGCTTTATAAGATAAATATACTGCTATATCTGTTTGCGTATAAATTATCAAATTCAACTTTGACAACAACAATCAAGCATGCTATAGAATTAGTATAAGCAGCATATGGAAGTAGGAAATGTTTGTAAGATCCAAAAAGTTCATAAAGCACTACAATTAAATCGAGCATAGATTTGATTTAGAATATTAATACAATGAATAAAATTGGTTCCCAGAATCTTTATTCAAATCATAAATTGCGGTAATACAGACAAGAAGAACATTTTTCTCATACTTAATTTTAACATGAATTATAACGTAAAATGATGTAAGATAAAATTCGTAAACATTTAAACAACAATTATCAAAGTAATTAAAGTACTATCTTCGATATCGATATCGCTTGAAATGAAACCATAACTGAAATATATTATTCTGGAATTGGCAACGAAATCCTTTTTTATAGGAGTATTCCCATTCTCTATGAACAACTTTGAATGCAATATCTTCGTATGGTGGTCCGGCATGAAATCGTAAAATAGCGAAATCTGGATTATCGGGGCAAGGTGTCTGAAATGAGAGAAATTCTCAGGTTACTCTTTGATACAGTAGAATGTAGTGAACAGACATTTATAATTGATTAATCACGAAAAACTCACCAAGTAATATTCAGGAGTAGAGTTTTTATCAATTAAATCTGGATAAAATATGTTGAACTTGTATCCTTGGACAATTTTAGGAGGCGGATTATCCATATCGTAATGGGTTTGATTGTATTTATTCCATTCGAATCCGGTATGCACTCTGCATAAATATTATCAAAATTATTATTTAAAACTATGAAAATTGAATATAATTAATTAGGAAAAAAAAAGATGATATAAAAAATACCTGTTGAAATAGCGTGGCTTTCTTGGCCGATATTTATCGGACCACAGATAAATTTGATTTTCGATATTAGACTCGACAGAGAATTCAACTTCATCGTCGGTCATGCCTTTACGAGCTTCGCGCTGAAGTGCTAATTCTTCTTTGGAAATAACGCTCTATAAAAGCAAAAGATATGAATAAACTTGATTTTAAATGATAAATAAGATGAAAAATCATTGATTTTTACCTCCACCCGGGAGCCACTATTTTGAACTTGGGATCGCATGAATTTCAATCTATTGAGATCATCTTCTTCTGATACAACTATAGTACCAGGTTCTAGACTATCAACGCTTACGTACTGCGGGCTGTAAAGGGCCGAATTATAATCCTCACAATTGTCCAGAATTTCTTCTTGTTCTTCTTCCATCCTGTGATTAAAGCGGATTAGATATTTAAATTTAAAAATTGAAAATATGCTGAAAAAAATGTAATTAAATTTACTTTTGATCAATTTGTATATTTTCATCTTCGGGTTCGGTTTTAACTTCTTTTGTATCCATTTTGAGATTAGGTTCGTTAGCAGAATCATTCTCCTCGACACCTTGTTCGGCTTTGAGTAGTTCTAATTTCTTCTTCAGATTTTCTTGATGCCTGTCTCTGAGTCTGCCTCTAGCCATGTGAGCTATAAAAAATTAAATGTTATGATCGAGTTGTTTAAAAAAACTGTAAGCAACCATGCCACTTTATTGAAGTTGAATTTTTAAAGAGGGTTAGTTCAAATTTGCAGATAGTGTTAATTTTTTTATGCTCACATCGGGTACTAGAATTGAAAACTTCCCACTTATTCCCTCCAAAGCCACATTACAAGTTACATTTGAGATGTGTAGTATTTTGAGGCTATAGAAATCACATGAACTCATATACAACAAATTTCAGCTGTTTGAAGTTCCCCCAGCCTTCCTCAATTTTGGCCATTTATAATATTATGGATTTATTTTGACCTAAATTCTAAGGGTTATATTTTGGTACCCAACAAACCATAATACTAATTATAAATTTTTTAGGTTGATTTTATGACGACAAATGGAAGCTGCAAGAAATTTCATGACTCAAAACCTCCTCAAAAACCACTTTTTCACTTAAACTCCCCTTCAAACTCACTAAGAAAGCTGAAATTTTGATTGGTAAGTGTTCTTGGCTCAATTATTTACATGAAATCATGAACAAAAATTTTGATGAAATTGAGTAACCCCCATTTTGAAGTGAATCAAAAATCCAAGAAAATTTTTTTCAAATTGATAAGAAGTCTCCTACAAAAATTTAGGCAATTTTTATTCATACCCATCGGAGCTATGAGCATGGGAAATAAATGTCCTGTCCCTTTCCCAAACCTCTTCTTACATCAGATGGGCTATAATAGATTTTGATAAAAAAAAAAGGAAGAAAGGAAAAAATATTTTACCTTTGAGCTGTGAAAGTAATGACTCCCAGTATCCGATATCAATACCTTCTCCGCGGCTGTTAATTTTCGTTTCTATTTGTTTTTGCAGTGCTTCTAATTCGCTCACACTTTTACCACGGAATATTTTGATTACATCGGGGACAAGAGACTGATCTATTCCTTCTCTACGACGAACTAAAACAGAAAGAAAAAATTATTATCCAAGGTTAATACATAATTAATTTTAATGTAATATTATCATAATCTTAATAATTACCTTCGAATTCGGATTGTTTTTCCATTTTCTTGAGTTTATTAAGTTCATCTTCTACCAAAACTGTTATATCATTCCAGTAATCTAAATTTTTTCCTCTTTCCAATTCCATATAAACCTAAACAGAGTTACATAATCTTGTTAAAAATTATCAAATTCCTAAACATAAAAAAATATATAACTTTTTTTACTTTGATATCTTCAATAAGATCCTCTAAATCTTGAATTGATAGGCCATTCAAGTACGTGTAAGGTTCGTGCATCTCAATTGCATCGACATCTTCTTCTGAACTAATATATTTTGCTAATAAATCGATAGGTTTTGCTGGAATGGAAATGTATACCACGAATTAAAAATATATACCATGAAAAAAGCATGGATATTTAATTTTGAAACTATTTTCACATACCTCTGCCATCTTGGATACGTATCTGTGATCGCAATCGCGCTTGTTGCAAATGAAATTGATCTTCTTGTTTTTCCCACACTTCAAACTGTGCAGCTTCTTTAGAGCGCTGTAGGAGCGATAATTCTTCATCCCTTCTCTGACGTTCTAGTTCTCTTTCCATTCTTCGTTTTTTAACCTGAATCAAGAAGAAAGAAAAAATGTTGAAAATTTTCATCTAATAATGACCAACAAAAAATAAATAAAAATCATACTTTTTCCAACTCTCGTTTATTTTCTTCCATTTTTTGTCTATTTCTCATTTCTAATTCTTCTCTACTGATTCCTTTGAGTCCATCTTTGGACAGTTTTTTATCCCAAACGAATGTTGATAGCAAATTATTATCTCCGAATGGATTATCATTGTTGGTATAATGCAAGTAATCGTTATCCCAACCCATTAACTCTTTCCTTTTACGTTCTTTAGCTTCCTTTTTTAACAACCTACGAAGACGTTTTTCTTCTGGCGTTTCGGTAGCCTTCAGTAATTCTTTTTGCTTACGTTTTTCCTCCAACAATCGTTTGCGTTCTTCGGTGAGACGTTGTAGAAGTTTCATTTCGACATCACCGGAAGATCTACTCGATGTTGAAGAAGATCGTGATGATGAAGTAGACGAGTCTCTGTTGAATAATGTAACGTATTAGAAAATATTTCTGTAGAAGAACACTTAATAAAATAATTAATTACCTTCTTCTGCTATGTTTACTCTTATATTTTTTTGACTTCTTCTTTCTTATTGGCGATTTCTCTTTGTGTTTCTTTCTCTTGTGGGAAGACATATCGCGACTCCGATGTTCTCTTTTACTGATGGAATGATGACGACTGCGAGATGAATGAGAGGAACTGGCTTTTCTAAAATCGCAACGATAATTTTATTATAAGTGTTATCTTTTCCACTGTTGATTCACAGAAATTAATAAAGTTGAATGTACTCACATCATGTTGCAGTTTTTCGATAAATTATTGAATTACACTTTCCTTAGCATATTACATACATCATTTTACAATTTTTATTAATAATTCCCTTCAAATTTCCAAAATGAAAATTGGAAATCGACAGTTTCGTATCTTAGACTTTGATACATTACTTGAAAAAAAAAAACAAAAACAAAATTCGTCACAGAATAGTCACAGATTTGAAAGTGTAAGAATTAGATTAAGTATTTTTATCAGCATTCAAGTAATGCGCTGGGTGGCGGGTTCTAGAACTAAATAAGAATGAAAAAATGTTTATTTTTTTTAGTCAACTCAAAGGTTGTTTTGTTTGTTTTGTTTGCTCTTATTTTTGAGGAGTGTAGAATTTGGAACTTTTCTTCTTTTCTTGTAACTCAAGAAGTTCTATTTTGAATTTTTGATGATTGAGGTGGAATTGCAGATGCAGATGCCCGTATATTAATCAAGATGCGATCAAAAATTAAAAATACTTAGGCTTAGGGGCATTATGAATTTAAAATTCTAGTTGAATAGCATAACGCATAAGGATAAGCAACACCTTGCCCCCTTATATACTTGCCATATTCTCATGTATCGCCGTAACGGTTCATTAAATACATTTGAATTTTATTTAGATAGGCTATTAGGCATAACTACATTTACAAAAATAATTAAAATTACCAAATGTCATGTGCTTTTCTATGTTCCTTTATACTATCTTGATATAATTTTAAAACATAATTACCCTGTATCCTATAAAGCCGTACTTTATCCAGAAGTCAGTAACCTACCTAAACGGTAGATTCTTCCTCATTTGCATCAGACAATAATGGTCCGCTTAACAGAAGCAGGTGCGAGTTAATTCATTTCCTACAATGATCACCGACCGTCAAGTAATTATGATTTGGTGAGATGCGAGGTTTAAATCGCCAACATAAAAAGAATTCCGCAGTCGAGAGAACACGTTCGTGGTAGAATGAAGATGCACTATTTTTATTTTTTGTTAATATTATTGTCTACGAGTTTTTATTTCTCTCATTGCTTAAAATCGAGCGATTTTTTAACTCGTAAAATTTCGATTGCACAAAATTTTTCAAATTGGGTAAATTCAAGCATACTTACTATATTTACGTAACTGAAAAAATACAGTTTTTCATAATTCATTCGAATGCAAAAAAACAATATCTTGATTTTAGAATGTGCACCACTTAATGATTGAAGAAGAGCTATTGTTTTATTTCGGTACTACAGCTTTGAATGAAGTACCGCGGTACGAGTTGATCAAATTTCCTCCCTTTTCCGATGTCTCGAATCTACGATTTGCTGCTTTCAACAAGTATGTACGAAGTATTAATTATACAGTAATGATAAAAATATGTAAAAAATAAGAATTATAATGCATGATTTTTCGTTAGATATTTTGACTTCTATTTTGAGAATAATGAAAAGTTGTTGAGTCCCCATTTTCAGTGGTTTATCGTAGAAAATGAATATTATAGCGAAGGAGAAATTATTCACAACTGTCATTATCTTCACAGGAATGAGGGTCTTATAGCAGCTTTTAGTTTTTGCCAAAAATATGTGGTAAATTTATGTTTCACTTGGTAATTGTATTTTTTTAAAGTGAAGTATATCTGATAACCTAGGATTGTACTTATCGACAGCATGGTTTAATATTACTTGAGAATATGGTTTTGGAAATAATATCTCTGAATGGTCGTTTGCATCAAGTGTTGAATGGAAACGATAACCAAGATATAATCAGCATAATTAAACCTGCATTCGTCAACGTAGAACCTTCCACTTTCGACGATGATAATCATGGTAAATAGGTACTTACAGTAGGTCCATTTCGCTGGCACCCCCATTCCCAAATATACCTACTTGTCAAATAAATCAATTCTGTTTTATTTTTTAGTTTTAATAAAGGGAAATGAAATTCCATATGGAACTATCATGAGGCGCTCTTCGCCTTTTTATCGACAGGTATGCGCTGATGAAATACCTAAACTTCAATTATTACAAAACTAATTTTTCAATTGAAAGCTGAAGATTTATTAATGTTTCTAAAAATGACATAGGTTGAAAGCGCATCTTCCAGCAAATTAACTTTGGAAACGGCTGTATTTTTCGACGAGACAGCTTACAGAATATTTGCTCCATATTTTGAATATGACATGGTGCAACTTAAAAATATGTTGCTAGCCTACATGAACATGGTAAAATATATGCATTTATTCAAACTTTTTATTCAAATGTAGATAATGGAAATTCTAGTGGATTCATTTTGATACTTGGGTATCTATCTAATTTTTAAAGGTACAAGCTCTCTACTACGAACCTAGTCTAGGCACGCCTTTGGATATAGTGCTGGTAAGATTGGAAATTTTTAAACAACAGCCTAAAGATTTACCTTCTTACTATGGTGAACGAAGTTTATTACTTGATTCTTTCTGCAACTATAATAAAAACCAAAATGTACCAAATGATGACGACCCCAACCACTGGGATATTGGTCTCTATGTATCCGGGTAGGAATATTAATAACCTATTTTAATCCAACTAAAGGTATGAATGGCAACTAATTTCATTCTGTTTAGTTTGGATTTCTATTCCATTGACAACGGAGTGAGAAATGGTGGCACAATGGGTAGGTAATAGAATTCGTAGTACCTATTACCCTAGGAATTTTCACTTATTTAAACGATTTATTTTCATTTTTAGGATTAGCTACGGTAGGAGGTGTTTGTAGTGATAGATATTCGTGCATAATTAGCGAATTTGGAGCCACAAATGAATACGGAAAACCATACCCTTCCGCTGGATTCTCATCGGTTTATATTTTGGCTCATGAAATCGGCCATAAGTAAGTAAAATAAATTTTTCAACTTTTTTTTTTTTTAAATCTCATTGTAAAATAAATTATTGATGAGTAGTTTGGGAATGCATCACGATGGAAGTTCTAATAACTGTCCCAAAGATGGTTATATCATGTCTCCATCGAGAGGAGTTTATGGTGAAACGGTTTGGTCATCCTGTAGCGCTTCTGTTATGTCTTCTTTGAGGTAAAATGAGTATTCAGCTTAATGAATGTACTTTAAAGAATTTTTGGTAAATTCATCAAACGTTTTAAAAATTATACTTTAGTACTTCGGCCCCATGTTTGCAAGATGTAACACCTCGTAAAAACGATTTAAATCATAACCAATTCTCCCTTAAACCGGGATTATTTTGGAGTGCTAAAAGACAATGTGAAATATTGCTCAAAGATACCGGTGCTTTTATTATGAATTCTACTCAAGTAAGTATCATGCATGAATATCGAATAAGTTGTAACTATCATAGAACGTTTGATGCCAAACTTCGCTCATAGTCCGTACTCCTTCAGACAAAAACAAAAAATGTGCTGTAATAAGTTGCCTATATTGCGAATTGAAGGAGTTACGATGTTGCATATAAATTTTATGGGTTCTCAATAAGGTTATTTCTCAACTTTTTACGAACAATTAAAGTTATCACTCTGTGTTACATGTTCTATACTTACCTATCAACGGAGTAAATTTTTTTTTTTAGATAAAAACATTTTTTCTGAATTTTCATTTTTATGACATTTTTCATGCAACAAACATTATTATTTTTTTTACATCGTCTTTTCATTTATGTCATGAAATAAAAGGAGTTTCAAGAAAATATTAATACCATGAAAGGTTCTATCACCTTTCAAGGAAGAGTAAGGATGGTGCGAACTTTTGTAATAGGTTACTTACCTTATCATAATTACCTACCCCTTTTCTCCATGAAATGAAACCTGAGAATAAAGTCTCCGCTGGTTTATGATGCACTTTAGAGATTTTTTTTTCATTTTTCAAGTTCTAAACATCCTCTTTTACAGTGGTTATATTTACCATCTCACCAAAAATTTTATTTAGATATTAGATCCCAAATTTGCAGGCATTTCAATCGTTTACCTCTTAATTTTCAAGATTTCAAAACAAGTTTTGGGGGACCTTTATTCCATCACAGGGGTTTTTCATGACTCGAGGTTTTTGGATTTTTAAGGGTTACTATTGATGTCTCTCAAACACACTTCAAAAAAAGAAATCTTTGGTATGAATTTTTTCTTATTAAGCTCTTTTCCAACCTAATTAATCTAGGCTAATGATGAAATTAGTGAGTACAAAAAAGTTCCTACGTACATATGTTGTAACTTATTACAGGATATGTGTACTAATTTAATGTGCCAGTCAATTCACAAATCCGGATTTTATCATGCTGGACCTGCATTAGAGGGTACAAAATGTGATGAAAATAAGGTTTGCACGAAAAAATCTAATACTGCTTAGCTTGCCTATTCTTTGTGTTTTTACTTACCTATATTTTTTCTTACACATATTTACTAGTGGTGTTCAAACGGAAATTGTGTAGAAATGAAAACGAAACCTAACATAAAAGTAATCAAGGGAGGATGGTCGAATTGGAAAAGCGAAGGTTGCAAAAGCGCTTGCATCATGAAATCGAAAGGTGAATACCTACTTGCTTAATATATATGTCAGAGATGGAAAGCAAGCTAAAAGCCAAAAGCTAAAAGTGGAGAGTTTTTTACCTAAAAAGCAAAAGCTGAAAGCAAAAGCTAGAACGCACAAATAATTGAAAGCAAAAGCAAAAGTTTTATTTTTTCAGCTTTTCCAGTACTTATAAATTTTAAATTATCATTTTTTATATTCATTGATTATCTCGTCATCAAAACTGAAATGATAAAAAATTATTATGTTGTACAAAAAGAAAATATTCAAAATGTAGGGGAAAAGCCGAAAGTCCAAAGCGGAAAGCTAAAAGCTAATGATATTTGGGTTGAAAAGCAAAAGCCAAAAGCGAAAGCTGAATATGAAAAAATTTGAAAAGCAAAAGCCGAAGTTTTATTTTTCAAGGTCAGAAGCTAAAGCTGAAAGCAAAAGTTCTATCATACGGCTTTCCATCTCTGATATATGTGCGTTCTTTATGGGCCAGAAAATTGGCAACTACCCGCATGACATTCTATAGTGATGTGATATCATATGCGTATCAATATCAATATCAGCATAAATAATGTGTCAGAATTTTAGCTTGAGAGAGTTTTAGAATATAATCGATTTCTCACTTCATTAAATTCAAATTTAAACATCATACTGTTATCATACATGAGTAATTACTCGTAAATTGTAAAAACATATAGTTTGATATCAAAATGAGAGGATATTTAACGATATGCACTATTAATATCAAATTGACCCATCGTACAGCTATGGCTATACTTACACATGGGTAGTGAGTGTAAGTATCTGGTTCTCATTCGTGTTATAAATGAAGTTAAAAAATTGTTTGTGTTCAAGGATATCAAAGAAAAGTTCGAACATGCACAAATCCGATACCATTAAATTCCGAAGAAGGTTGCGAAGGTGCTTCCGAAGAAGTACAGTTATGTAAAGACGACAAAGTATGAATAATGACTAAATTCATGCGTTCGCTATATTCGCGATATATCAAAAACACATAATTATGTATGTACACATTGACTACGTAGGTTTGCAAAAAAACCAAACGCATTAGCAGTACCGATTATGCAACGTACAAATGCCAAGAATTTAGTAAAATACTGCCAATTTTAGAAGCAAATAAGACTGGTATTCAAGCTCCCTACGAAGAAGGTAACTATACGTATCTGCATCGTAATTACATTATTATAATTTTTATCTCTTTTTTGCGGTTGAATCACAATTTTATATGATGTTGCGAATCATCAAGTAGGTTTAAGAATAATTATACCCTTCGAAGTGTGATAAATAGACCATTTCGTTTTGCTTTGTTTTCTAAAGAGAGATTATGGACAGCTTGCGCAATATTTTGTAAACGAAAAAATTCCGATACATTTTACAGTCCACGACTCGATCTCAACGACTTGAATGTCGACCCATACTTTCCGGATGGAACTTGGTGTCATACAAATGGCAAACAACACTATTACTGTATTCAACATCAGTGCGTCCCAGAGGCGGTATTTTCTTCAATTTAAAATTTCTCTCTTCAAAAAAAGAAGAAAAGAAATCGGAAACAAAATTATATTATCTTCTTTCTTTCTTCAATCTAGGCCTTTCGAAATGGTAAAAGCTTTTTTCCGCAAGACATACCGATGGATTTAATCATACCGCAAGACGCCAATTTCGACATAAGCTCAACTCCGGAAGACATTCGTCAGTACCTAAGTGTCGATATGAACGGTTCACCAGTATTAAAAACATTTCATCAGTTGGAAAATTACACGCCTTACGATCAATGGTACGTCGATTCGAACTCAAAATGATGTGAAATTTCTCAAATAAGTAAACGAAAATCTAATCTTTATTATTAACAACTCGTGGCCAAGTGTAAAATACATAATTAAACATGAAAATCAATTTATTAAAAATTCTATACCATACATTACTAATAATACGTATAAATCACAAAGGAACGCAAAATGAAATATTAAACATAAATAGAAATATAAACCACATTTATATTTATTACTTAACAATAAAGTATCACAAAATGATGACGTAGATTGAACAAAATAAACTACTTAATTTAATATCGAAATTACAAACTTTCCATTCCACGCGAACACATTCTCCTTCTTCAAGTACTTCCCGAGTAACGTTATGGGAGCGTAAATTCCAGGCAAATCTTCCTTAGGCAATAAATTCTTAGCTAAGTCATCAGTAAAATCGTACATATTCTGTAGCATCAAAATAGGCGAATAATACGTCATATTTGCGGTAATATTTGGTGAATTCAGTACCGAGGTGATTTGAAAATCGAAATCACCCGTTAGCGTAATTTTACTCTGACTACCTTGAGTAGCGAAAAGAGCATGGTCAACTGATCCGTTGGAGGAAGTGACCGTCCATACTAAAGTGTGATCGAATAGTTGCTTATACCCGTTGGGCATTACGGTGGGAATTAACACTGTCGAAGGTAGTTCACCAGACCACCACAGGTATTTAGGACCGCTTAACTCGGCGTATAAAGTTCCCGCGAGCACCTTACCGGCGTATCGTATGGAAGGCCTGTACGTCGACGAATCACTATCGTCTACGAATTCCGGTATGATCATCGTTACGTCTCCGTACCAATAAAATTTATTTTCCGAAAAGTTGCCCTTTAAAATAATACGCGAGTACTCATTGAAGTCCCAGTCTAAGAATTCTTCCAATTCTATAATATTGAAAATTACGTCGTCTCTGGTTGTTAAGTAAACAATGCTGGTGTAAACGTCCAAGGCTTCAATAACCTCGCTGTTGGGGCCTAACTTCAACGAAAATTGTCCTTCGTGCCAAACAACACCATTTTCTTGTTTTTCAGGTACAAGGAACGTGCCAAGTACAATACCACCATTATAATGAACCGACCATGCAATTGGATAGGCTACTGTATCGTTGTTGTCGAACCAGTGCATTTTTGGTTCAAATATCGCTGGTAATGAGCCATTCCAGAGCGTCACGTCTTGTCCATCTAAGACCATGCTGATCGATCCTGAGATGTTTTTAAATGTTGCTCTGGTCGCTTGGTTGTTTAATGATAATTCGTTTTCTTTTTCGAGATATGCAGGGTATTCTCGGATTACTATAGTGATACTTCCGTTCCACGTAGCATTATCGAAGATCACAGGAGCTATTATAGTACATGCTTCCGATTCGGCGGTTGCGTTTAATTCGAATTCTGGCGAGGATACGATTTTCGAGTAATAAGAGCAGTTTGGTAAAAGAGAGCAACCGGTTATGGTTTTATAATTCAGGGAAAATTTTCCGTTCACATTTCCAGTGAAATTACCCTCTATGGATTCCGAACGAGGAGACCATTTCCATACGAGTAATGTATTGTGAATACCTTGGGGAATTTCACTAGGCGGTGTGATATCGAAGATTTCGCCACTTTCGACCCTAATGTGATCTGTAGTAAAAGTGATGGTACAAGTTTTAATTATACTTTCTTTACTCTCGCCCGAGGGGTTATTTATTAACGGTTTCAGCTTGAAAATTTCGGAGAACAATTTTCTACCATCTGTGTCATTGTGAAATTTTAATATACCTTCTTCTAGCGAATCTGTGCCTGACGTATTAAATTTATTTTCCTCGAGCGCAGCCTCATGCTTTAAGATTTCGAGTAATGTTTTATTCACGTGATCAGCATCAGGATCTACGAAACGGCCATCGATGAATACTGTGCCATTGCGAGATTTTAATATATCTTCTTCTAGCGAATCTGTGTCTGACTTATCAAATTTATTTTCCTCGAGCGCAGCTTCATGCTTTAAGATTTCGAGCGATGTTCTATTCACGTGATCAGCATCAGGATGTGCAAAATGGTCCTCGGTGAAATAATGCGTGCCGTACTTGTTAGCCTCATCTGTAGAACTTTCATCAAAAGGATTCCAAACGCGTTTAGTTTTAACATAATCGTGGTTAGGAGGTGGTTGGAACTGATAAACGAGTTCTTCATCGGAAACGTTATTATGATGCGATATAACGCTGAAGTTCCCATTCCAAATGAATTTATCGCCTGTTTGATTACCATAAATAATAACAGGAATACAAGTGCCATTTCCTTTCAATACAGATTTTAGGCTGCTATTGGTCGCGTAAATTGGTGACCAAATTTCCGTATCATTCGGTAAATGTAGATGCGAATCGGAGTCGTCGAATTTTAACGTGAATTCACTTCGTTCTGTTTTTTCATCGCCGTTAGGAATAGAAAACGAGCCATTAAGCAAGATCGTTTTATCGCTGCGTGATGTGATACCTCTCCAATTTATTCCGTCTTTAATTAATTTATCGACGTAACTTTTGGGTAATTCGATAGATTGGTTGAAAAAGGCGCCATCGGAGTTATTGACGGTAATTTTGGAAACTTTGAATTGCGGTGGAGATTGATTTTTGGTGATGTTGGATTTAAATACACTTAAATCTGGTTGAGATATATTTGAACAGAGAGTGCGATTATTTTCGGCACTAACGGATTTCATTACCGCTGGAGTGATGTAATCTAGATCATCGGCGTTTTGACAAAGAATACCGGCTAAAGATGTTTTTCGTATTTCATTCAGTTGTTCTGAAAGCAAATATTAATTCTTTGTAATTTTTAACGTAAGTATTTCAGATATTGATGTATGAGAATCTACGAAATTAATATATTTTATTAAAGATAAAATCCAACCTAATTTACATCGGTTTAAACTCAAATCATGTTAAAAATTAAAAGTTTGTTCAACTTTTAATTTTTAACATGATTTGAGTTTAAACCGATGCTTGTATGGTAAATGTACTTAATAAACAAAGAAGACTAATAGGTTTCTCTATTGCAAAATGGGTAATTTTATTTTAAAATTTCCTACTATTTCAGATTTTAATTTTTTATACTGTTGCTCTGAAGTAGGTGCATTATTTTTATTTTAAATTTTTTTCCCAACTTTCTACCTTCATTTCCCAACAATTGTTTTTTTTTATTCTTCCCAAGCTGGCAATTTTTTTTTATTACTTTTTTTTCAAGCCTTGATCAACAATTTTTCATTTTCATTTTTTTCCCCTGGTTGGTATTTCTAATTTTTTGAATAACATTATAATTTTTCAAATTAATTTCTTTCTGCTTAATTTTCACTTTTTTTAACGTTCTCTCTTCACTTTCCAATTTTTTTTTTAATATAACTGCAATTTTTATGCCACTCTACGTTGAGTTCTTTCTAAGTGAATTTCTTTTATTCATTTTTTTTCCTGAAGTCTTATTTAACAATTTTTTTTTAACATTTTTAGTATTTTTTTTTTTTTTTTTTTTCCCTTTTTATTATACTGGGCGTGTATAATTGCCAGGATTGTTACGCCCAGTGTAGAGAGTTTAATTTATATTTGGTTTTTATATTTTATTTTGTGTATGAAGGATAGGATTTTTTTTAATTCGTCTGGGTTGTCTGGTATGTTAGTTGTTTGGATGTTTAGATTGTCACGGGTTTGTTTGATATTGGGGCATTCAAAAAGGAGGTGTGTGACTGAAACTTGTTCGGTGTTACAAAATTCACATAAGGGTTTAGGGGCTTTTTGAAAGAGGTGGTTATGGGTAAATTTTGTATGTCCAATTCGGAGTCTAGTAATTATTATTTCCTCTGAACGATTTAGCTGAGATAAATTTTTCCAAGGTTTTATAGATTTTTTGTGTCGAAAAAGTTTGTTTTGGGTTTTTGTTGTCCAGTTGTCTTGCCAATTTGAGAGTTCAATTTTAGTGAAAAGATTTTTTATATCTTGGATTGATGTAATATCGATAGGGGAAAATTGGGTGGCGGATTTTGCGTAATTATCTACTTCTTCATTACCAGTAATTCCTACATGGCTTGGTATATACATGAATTTAATGCTAAAATTTAGTGTTTTAAGGAGATGTAGTTGATAATGTATGTTAAGAACTATTGGATCAATTGAGAATTTGTTTTGAATGGTTGTTAGGGCGCTTAGAGAATCGGTTTGGATTAAAAATTTATTGTTGTCTGAAGCAAGAGAGGGTAAGGTTAATAGACAATGTAGGATTGCTGTAATTTCTGCCGTATAAATTGAGGAGTGTTTATGAATTTTGAAGTTCTTTATTCTTCGGTTAACGGAAAAAGCATATCCAACATAGTCTGTATTATTTTTTGAGCCGTCCGTGAAGCATGGGATATAATCAAAGTAATCGTCTACAATTTCAAGGTAATGTCTCTTGATTATATGATGGGGATAATTTTTTTTTCCGTAGTTTATCATTGATAGATTTATTTCTGGGAGTTCTAACAGCCACTGTGGGAAATTGGGGTTTTTTTCATTAAAGACTAGGACATCAAGGTTATTATTTTTGAGGATTTTTATAAAATCTTTAATTGAGCTGTTAGTATATAGGTTGTGGTTTTTAATATCGGTTCTAATAGGGTTAGTTGGGTTTACTACTGCTGATAAAAGGTATTTATTTGTTACTAGATTTCTTCTAATTCAGGGGGAGGTTCGGCTGCTTCGCAGTAAATGCTATCTATAGGAGAAGAGGGTAACGCACCGATACACATACGTATTGCAGAGTTTTGAACTGTGTTTATTATTGATAATGTTTTTTTAGGGGCATCTTCGAAGGCTGGGCAACCATATTCTATTTTGCTACGAATTAAGGACCTATATATTTGGAGTAACATATTTCTAGAAGGGTTGTATTTTGGGTTTTTTAATATTTTGAGTAGATTCAGCGTTTTCATCAAATCTTTTTTAATTTGGAGGCAATGTTGGACCCATGTGAGCTTTTTATCAAACGTTAATCCAAGGAATTTAGTAGATGATTTAATTTGAAGAGTGCGTTCATACAACTTTAGTTTAGGCTCTTGGATTTTATATTTTTTTGAAAAAATGACGCAATGAGTTTTTGCTTCTGAAAATGTTAAACCATTCGAATTTGCCCATATTTCAATTTGGTCTAGTGTGTCCTGAATGATTTGTCGGGCAGTTTCTAGATTTTTAGCACTTACTGAAATGTTTATATCATCTGCAAATATCCTTAATGATACAGGGCGTAAGACGACGTTTTGTATGGTATCAATCAGTATTATGAACAGAATTGTACTGAGTACGTATTTCTCATTTTTTGTTTTTCATTGGAATTTTTCAAATTTTTCTTCAACTTTTTCTGTTTTTTTTTTCTTTTTGTCTCTTGAGCTTAAAAATTCACAGCAAAGGTAATTTTTCTTCTATCATTTCTTTGATAACAATTTTTACTTTTGGCTATTTTATTTATTACAATTTTTCATATATTTTTATTTCTTTCCAATAAGTTTGATTTGATAGAACTAGTTGCGCTTTTTTATTCAACTAAAAATGGCGCTTCTCTCAAATTTAAAAGATTTTGAAGGAGAGTTAAAACAAAAAATGGTTTTGAGAAAGTGTTGAGTCATGAAATCTTTTGAAACTTTTTCATCTTCACAACAAATAGACCTGGAATTGGAAAGCTTAAATTTCATACGCATCATTTACTGGGAACCAATATATGACCACCTTTAATATTGGTTAAAATCAACGAAAAATTTATCCAAAATAACAAATGGTCAAAATTTAAGAAAGACAGAGGAGTCTAAAATAGCTGACATCTGTTAGATATGAGCTCATGTGATACCAATGGGCAATAATTGCTACATATTTTGAATTCAATTTCTTAAGTCGTTTTAGAGGAGGATAGATAGTGCTACAAACTTATTAACTGATGTGAAAACGTTAACAACACTATCTACAAATCTAAACAAACTTGTATTAAAAACTCAGCCCCAGTGATGTAGCATGGCTGCTTACATTTTTTACCTTATCAATTTTTCAATTTTTGTTTTATCTAATTATATTGTTATTTTTAATGCGAATTTCCTAGATACCGCATATATTTATCAAAAAACTCAACAGTTAAACTAACTTTAACTATATATAGAGATAAGTAAGTACCTTCAGTGAATGCTTGCGGTTTCTCATCGGTTTCGTACCAGTATCTGTCGCCATATTTCAATCTGTAAAACTGGTCTGTAATCAAACACGTTAGAGTAGGCCCTACTAATCCACCTTCAATGGGATATTCAGACAATGAACCGGTGTACAAGTCTATTTCATCGACACTTCTATCAAACCAAACAAATAAAAAAAAAACAAATTCCATTAAAGAATAACACATTAAGTATAACTAGAACGAAAATTAAGTACTTGTAAATTGATGAAATTATCTTCAGCGATTGTTGGTCAAAAACTGTCTCCAACTCTTCAAACGATGTGACCCTAGAAAACCCGCAATACTCTCTCCAATATGGATAGGTAGGTAATCCGTGATCTCTGCCTCTTTGTATATTAAGGGCGACTAAATCCAATCCAAAAGATCGGCTATAATTTGTCCTCGTCTTACTTTCGAATAAATGTTCTGTGAGCTGTTGAGGTGTTAAAAATTAACGTTTTGATAGTCATCGCCCATCAAGGGCAAGTATATTTGCTGATAGTTAAAGAACTTACTTGTGTGGTGAAATAGTTATCAGCTTTCTCGATATCGGTGTTGATAGCACCTCTGATGATGGCGTCTAAATCGCCTTCATACAATCCAAATGGATTGAAGAGCATTTTATGCATCTCAACGTACTCCGGACTAGAGGTATCGTTGGCCAAAAATTTCATTAAACGCTGCAGCATGCGAACAAAATCGTTATAAATGTTTCAAAAACATCACGTATTAGCAAAAGTAATCGATTAGGTACTGTTTCTCACCGGGATCAGCGTATGAGCAAATCTGAACGAAGATGTTGCGAAATTATTACTTATGGTGGGATCGATTGTTGAATTATATTGGGTCCAGTATCCAGAGGTAGATGAATATAATTGCAATTTCGTCATTAAATCGGAACCTATTAAATCAGCATCATTAATATCTTGTGATCTCGAGTATTATGTTTTTTTGAGCTCTCGTGTTGACAATGAAGCAACAAGTAAATTCACCTATGATGATTGGTAAGAATTCATTATACGTAATATGTTGTACTTGGGCGATTACTATACGCCTGGCTTCTTGATACAAAGTCTCATCGTCCCATTCTGGATTAAGGGAGTTCAATTGTTTCGCGATTACGTTATGTTGTCGGGCAAATATTAAATGGATCGACGTCAAATGAGTGTTTTCATTGGCACGTGTATCTCCTGCAAATTTTGCAATCGTCTACAGTTCTGCCTTCATGATTCAAAACATTACCTACCATTAACTAGGCATCGAAGATAATTACCAGATAAAAAGCAGTATCGTCCTTTCTTAATTTCTTCTTCTTGATTACATCCGTCAACCGGATCTTTCGAGAATGGCAATAATTCACGTCCATCTTTCGTATAAGCCGTTGTCAAACGACCTCCTTCAAATGTTCGCAATTTATCGCTCAAGCTTATTGTATTACCATAAATCATGGAAGCGTCTAAGTAACTGCTGGCTTGATTTAATTGCTCACGAGGACCTATACGAGAAACGAGAATGAATAGGTAGTGATTTACAGGCCATCTGTCGCGATGTTTCGAAAAAAGCTTTAACTTGACTATAATGCTTACCAAAAGAACATCTAAGAGCTGGCGCAGATCGAACAAATTCCATACACGTGATGTTGTATTTACTGTAGTATTCGTCACTTTCATTTAAAGAAACGGGGAAACATTCTGGGTGCTTTATTGTAGAGTTGCAACATGAAATTGTACTGCCATTTGCTCCTGAAAAGATTGCGGCTTTCTTTATCGTAGCAAAGTGTAGGTAAATCTAGTGATAAACGCGTGAATTTACGTAGTAATCTTGGATCAAAAAGAGAGCTATGCATCAAAAAACACTCAATATCAGAAGTTCATTCTTGGAAATTTTTTTAAAATCAACTGAAAAGAAGAAAAGTCGCGGAAATGTTAGTGGACCGATTTATTGAAGATAAGTTTTTGAAATGAGTAAGTATGTTAAAACTCAGATAACGTCATTGACCTCTTTGCACCCACATCCAATAACAAAGCCGAAACCTACGGTCTATCTCCACTACAGAAGCACATAAGATTTTGACTTTGGGATGCATAGTACTTAATAATTATCATCTACAAGGATCATATAAATATGTTTATAAATATTTTTTCAATTTTGTTTCATCCAATATTTCGAGACCATTTTGATCCGAATTCAAAGGGTCACAGTGTGGTTTTAAACTAACGTTAACCTAAACACGGATAGTTAAATTAATATAAACTCCGAAAAATCTCAATTCCTGCAATATCCAAGATAGGCAAAAAATTTATACATTTTACACGATTGTAGCGTGGCATTTTAACGCCACGAAGGTGTTGGTTATGGGGTAGTGAGAAAAGGGGGTATAATTTTTTGGAGGCTACGAAAAACGTCAGACAGAAAGTACCTAGTGAAATGAGCAGGTTATTTTTTTTCTTGTAAAATTAATTTTAATAGCATGGAAATATTCGATATATTACTCAGATTTTTCTAACTTGATATCGTGTGTTTTTTTTTTAATTTTTTCTTCGTTTTTTTTTTTCTTTACATCATGATCTTACAGAGCTTCACAAATATATCTCCTTAAAAAACGGAGTGGTGGTCCTAATTTTCTGGAATAATGCTATTTAAATATAAACCGGCAGAGACGGATTTAGGCAAATTTCAGGGGCGGCAAATCTTGGTTTTTCTTGTGAAATTTATGACGATCGATTGAAAAAAAATTATGGTAGTTTGTTGGATGAACTTATCAGTTTTAAAAAAAGATTATGAAAAGTTGAAAATTAAAGTACAAATGAAAATAGTGTTTTTTTTTCAACTGAGTTTTTTGAAATTAAAAAAACGTAAGCAGCCATGCCGCATTACTGGAGCTGAGTTTTAATTGGAGCTTGTTTTGATTTACTAATAACCCCGCTTAACCGTTCATGACTACAGGCCACACCCAATACCAAGTCTGAAAACCCCTACCCTATCCTTTCTAAAAACACTTAAGAAGTTGAATTTGGCACAAATGTAGTATTTCTTGCCATGAAATAATCATGCGAACACATATTTCTCAAATTATAACTATTTGAGGGTCCTCAAATTATCTTCAAATCTTGATAATCCGCCATTTTGAATCCATTTTGACTCAAAATTAAGAGGTTATATTCTGGTTACAAACCAATAGGCCGATTTGGTGATGAGATATGGAAGATTCATGAAATTTCCTGCAGCAATTTCCCCTCCAAAAGCCGTTTTTTTCTCTAACTCCCTTCCAAAATCACTGAGGAAGCTAAAATCAAAATACGTTTGTCACTTGGGCTCATTTTATCATATGACACAGCAATAAAAAATTTTTCGACCCCTCCTGTACCCCCACCACTATTTTAGGTTGATAACCCCGCCTTCCCCCCTCCAACATCATGTATGGAAGTGAATTCGGGATATAGTATACAACTTATCCCCAATAACCATATGAATTCATATTAATTACATTTTTACCAACTTGAGGCTCCTCAAGCTCTACTCAAAATTTTGATAATCCGCCATTTTGATCCATTTTGATCCAAATTCAAGAGGTCATATTGTGGTCACCAACTAACCTCACACACAAAATTTGACCTCTTTAACTTGATTTGGTGGGGAGATATGGAAGATTCAAGAAATTTCATGACTCAAAACTTCCTCAAAAAGCCGTTTTTTGATCTAACTCCTCTCAATATGCACTTAGAAGCTGAAATTTGGATATGTTAGTATCCGTGACTCACTCTTTCATATGAAATCAAAAACGAAAAATTTGAGCTATTTGCCCTTCTCCAGCCCCCTCAAAATTTGAGTGATCCGCCATTTTGAAATTTTCGAAAAAACAAAAAAAACATTTCTGTGCATTTTCAAGAAGAGTTCCTCACCAAATTTTGAGGGAATTTTATGAATACTCGCCGGCGCTACGCGTGGGGGGAAAAAATATATATACCAAAAAGTTGGACATTTGCCAGATGATTACAAATGGTCTGAAACGCAAAGATTTGAAGACCCTACCCTCCCCCGACCATCCCTTCCCAAATCAGGTAAGCTGTAATAGCTATCGTTTTTATTAAAAACTCAGCTAAAAACTAGAGCTAAATAATTTTTTTTCCACGCCTGATGCCGACAAGTATTCAGGTGAAATTCACTCAAAATTTTGTAAGAGACTTCGCTTTTTTGTTTTTTTGATAAAATACAAAATGACGGATCACTAAAGTTTTGAGGGAGGCTGGAGAAGAGGCAAATAGCTCAAATTTTTTGTTTTTGATCTCATATGAAAGAATGAGTCACGGAAACCAACATATCCAAATTTTAGCTTCCTAAATACGTTTGGAGAGGGAGTTAGAGCAGAAAACGGATTTTTGAGCAAGTTTTGAGTCATGAGATCTCTTGAATCATCCACATTTCCTCACCAAATCGACCTCATTTTAGCTTCCTACGTGGAGTTTGAGCAAAAAGCCGCTTTTGGATATGTAGGATTAGTTAATGATCAGAATATGTCCTCTTCAATTCAATTCAAAATGGACCCAAAATGACGGAACGTGAAAATTTCAAAAATATGTGTTCATATACTGTTGCATTGCAAGAAAACTACATTTTTTCTAAATTTAAGTTCTTAAATGGTTTTTGGAAGGGATAGGGTAGATGTTTTTAGACATGGTATTGGTTGTGGCCTGAAGACATGAAAGGCTTAGCAACGATATTTCCAAACCTGATCAAGCCTTAGTTGAAAACTCAGCTTCAGTAATGCGGCATGGCTGCTTACATTTTTATTTTAATCTTAAATCAAACTTAAAAGTTTGGCTTATGTACCAAAATGAACGTTTTAAAAAAAATGCTACATGAAAATTTTTTACATTTTTTATGGGGGGGGGGGCAAAAATTTCTGCTCACAGGCGAAAAATCCTAAATCCGCCTCTTATAAATGATATTATAATAATTTCTGTGCTTCACGACGTAGTATCATTTTAGAGTAACTTTTTTTCTCATAAATTGGGTTTTTTCAAAATCAACTTATTTTTCTTTTCGATTTTTGAGGTGAGTAACCTTCAGCTTTTTTCAACTTTCTCGCCTTCATCGAATTTCACTTTTGGTGTGAAGTTCTAATGCACACCACTCTGAATCAGAACCAGCTAGGATACCATTTGCATATAATTTCTTCAAGACTTATAGAAAAATGATGATAAGATACTTGGGCATTGAAAAGTACGTATCTCGTACAATCAAACTAAAAACCTCCATAAATTCATACCTCTAGACAACGCTGTTGCCGTAATATCATGATCGATGAACTGTCCCCAGACGGCCAACATGACCGAAAAATTGTTATCTTCTCTGTGAACAGGTCTATGTACCATCGTGCTGACATCCCGAGCTGATGGCAAATCAGTAACGAAACCGCCTCGCGGAGCCGAAACACCATCGCTGTAATTGGCCGGCAATGCTCTACGGAAAGGGGTCATCGCAACACCCCATGTCTGAGAGTGATTTAAATTATTGCACGATCCATTCACTGTACGATATTTGCTGAGCGGACAGTTCAACGTTTCGTTCAACTTATCGCATTGGGTCTCCTTGGCCCATTTCAATTCGGAAAAACATCCGTAAGGAATGACCGACGAATAACCTTTGGCTCTAGAGACCAATACGCAAAAATTAAGACAAAATAATAATTACTTGAAAAAAAATCATATTCTATACATCTCAAATACATACAGCAAGTACTTGGTGGCTTCATTTTCAACGTATCCGAGTTTCGATAAATTATACCCCAATGGCGAGTACACAATCGCATACTGGTGTTTATAGGACGGACTATTCGATGAAATAGGTTCGATGATATTTTCGATATTTTCTCGTTTACCCAGCTCCTGTTTACCTTCGTCGATCGCCTCGTTAACTACAGTGGAGATAATCGGTGAAAACAGCGCATCTTTAGTTGGCAGATCTACGACGAGGTAAAATTCATAAGAACAACTACTACAAAGGTATCACAGAGCGTTTATTATTCGCAGATAAATCAGAGTACCCGGTCGAGGCCATGCGTTACTCAGCAATTGTTTTAAACTGGCATTTCTCGAATCTGGCGCGAACGAAACACGTTTATTTTCCGATAAAAACCATACGGTCGCCGCTCCCGCTAACGCTAGGATTACTCTGAAAAGATAAAGCAGGTATAGCACTGATAATTAACTACACAGAATCAACGTGTCACAATGGCGAAATAATACTAACAAAAGGGTGATGAACGCGCATAAATGGAATCTCTTATTTTGCTTGACATAAGGCCGAGGTGGAGATCGATCAGCAAGAGTTTCACTTCCAAGAAGTGGTGTGCTTTCGTCAGCCGCCGACATTGGGAACTAGGAATATTATCCTACAACTGTCTCATCCCTATTATACGAATAAAAAATAACAATCAATGAATACTCGTTTATCGGTTCGATAAGTATACTCGGAAATCTTAATTAAAGGTAACTACAAATTTCGTTGATAACCTTCCCAATAATTGATAACACAACTATTACACTCGTACGAAGTACTTTGCTTCTTATTATACTGAATGTTTTAGAAGTAGATGACTTGAATGAGGGATGTGATGATAGGGCAGATTCACTTGATCAGTGTTTTAATCGTTGCATTTTATCCCTAGTTGTGCAACGGAAAAAAGTACCTTTTCTTTCACCACTATGATGAAAAAATAAATTCTCTGAATTTTCCTTAATGAATTATTCTTCGAAAAATTTTAAAAATTATTTTTCACTCTCAAATAAGATACAAAATTTTGACGAATCAATTGAATCCAAAAAAAAAAACGTAAGCAGCCATGCCGCATTACTGGAGCTGAGTTTTTAACTGGGGCTTGTTTTGATTTAGTAATAACCATGCTCAACCGTTCATCACTACAGGCCACACCCAATACCAAGTCTGAAAACCCCTACCCTATCCTTTCCAAAAACACTTAAGAAGTTCAATTTGGCACAAATGTAGTATTTCTTGCCATGAAATAATCATGCGAACACATATTTCTCAAATTATAACTATTTGAGGGTCCTCAAATTATCTTCAAATTTTGTAAATCCGCCATTTTGGATCCATTTTGACTCAAATTTAAGTGGTTATATTCTGGTCACAAACTAATCCTACACACAAAGTTTGACCATTCTAGGCCGATTTGGTGATGAGATATGGAAGATTCATGAAATTTCCTGCAGCAATTTCCCCTCCAAAAGCCGTTTTTTGCTCTAACTCCCCTCCAAAATCACTGAGGAAGCTAAAATCAAAATACGTTTGTCACTTGGGCTCATTTTATCATATGACACAGCAATAAAAAATTTTCGACCCCTCCTGTACCCCCACCACTATTTTAGGTTGATAACCCCGCCTTCCCCCTCCAACATCATGTATGGAAGTGAATTCGGGATATAGTATACAACTTATCCCCAATAACCATATGAATTCATATTAATTACATTTTTACCAACTTGAGGCTCCTCAAGCTCTACTCAAAATTTTGATAATCCGCCATTTTGAATCCATTTTGATCCAAATTCAAGAGGTCATATTGTGGTCACCAACTAACCTCACACACAAAATTTGACCTCTTTAACTTGATTTGGTGGGGAGATATGGAAGATTCAAGAAATTTCATGACTCAAAACTTCCTCAAAAAGCCGTTTTTTGATCTAACTCCTCTCAATATGCACTTAGAAGCTGAAATTTGGATATGTTAGTATCCGTGACTCACTCTTTCATATGAAATCAAAAACGAAAAATTTGAGCTATTTGCCCTTCTCCAGCCCCCTCAAAATTTGAGTGATCCGCCATTTTGAAATTTATCGAAAAAACAAAAAAACTTTGCGCATTTTCAAGAAGAGTTCCTCACCAAATTTTGAGCGAATTTTATGAATACTCGCCGGCGCTACGCGTGGAGAAAATATATATGTATATATACCAAAAAGTTGAACTTTTTCCAGATGATTACAAATGGTCTGAAACGCAAAGATTTGAAGACCCCACCCTCCCCCGACCTTTCCTTCCCAAATCAGGTAGGCTGTAATAGCTATCGTTTTGTTAAAAACTCAGCTAAAAAGATAAACTAACCATGGGAAGGGAACAAGGGCTGGGAGTCAACCAAAAATTTGACTCCGACCTTTGTTTGACTTCAGAATAGGCTCGTAGCGCGCCTCTCATTCCAGAAAAGGCTAACCAAGTCGTGGAGAGATTATTGGCTCTGGTACTCCTGAATTAAAAACATAATTGTTCTACTAAGGGAGGCTCAAATTTTTTTAATAGCAACTCAGCAGCTCTGCCACCATACTGCTTTGGAAATCAATTTGGAAGTTTGACTCCAACTTCAGCCTTTTGATTCTGGAATCATTTCTTCACTTCAGAACTGGGACAATATTTTTCAGTTTTTTTTTTTTTTAAATTTACTTCAAAGTTGTAATCAAATTTTCTCTAATTTTAGAAATAGAAATTAAAAGTAGGTCAATTCGAACGGAAAGTATGAAAAAAACTATTCACCTATTTACTGATTTGAGTGCCCTTGGAAAGAAATTAAAGGGCGAGAAATGCCAAAAATTTCAGCAAAACTCGCATTTTTTCAAAATTTTCTAAAAAAAATTTGCGAGTAATAATTCCTATTATGTGAGGAAAATAATGAAAATTTTCTTCTTCCAAAAGGTTCCTGTTCATTGAAGCGGTATCTGTTCAGATATTGGAGGTGTTTGATTGTTAGTAGGAATAATATTTTTTTCAGTCATTGGATTTAACCATAGAATTTTTGTAAATTATATTTTTGATTACACATTGACAAAAAGAGTTTTACGATTGAATGAAGACCAAGAATGCAATGATTAAATAGAAATGGGAAGATAAAAATAAATTCACAATGAATTTTTTTGAGAAAAATTCGTAAATTTCTCAAATTCACATCATTTGAATTTTTTCATTCTTGAATATTACATTCACTGCATGAGGTTTTTCTTTATGCTAATCAATATCAAAAAATAAATTACAAAAATTATAAAAGAATATTTTAACTTTCGGTGGTCAGAATCATTAACTGAATAAAAATCACTTTCACTGAATAATCTAATACTTCTATAATTAAAAAAGATGGAAGCAAACTTTAACAAAATTAACTTTTGTAAAAATAAATTCTCAGTAACTACTTTTTAACATAATTATGTAGTTTATTAATTTTTATCTTTTGATAAAAATTTGAAAAAATAAAAATTCTTACACTTGTGTAGCATTTGCAATTTCTAGCCCTCTCCTCGCAAAAGTTGGGATAGTAATAAGTATCGTTCCTACCACTACACCCCTACACATTTTTATTCTTTCAATTTTCAATTTTATTTAAATGAAAAAAGAGCTGAAATAATTAATCATTCAAACGTAGTTTTTTTTTAAATTCATTACAATTGCAAAAATGAAAATATTATTATTTACTGGTGAAAAATAACGACATTTTCAATCAATTCCCCCTCCTCTGGGAAAAATCATGCAACACGTTGTCTCTGTACGATGGAAAGTACCAAGTCTTATTTTTCATCACCTCGTCCCCTCCTCTTTCCAAAACATCAAGAAAACATGTTATCTTTTATTCAAATTACATATTATCAATTTTTCTTTCCTACCCTCCATCCCTCCCCCACCCAAAAAAGCAATTGAAAAAAAAACGTCGCCAAGTCGAAATCACTCTGACTATTTTCTTGCTTCCAGATGACCATTTTCACTTCCCTATTCCACTCTTTCCCACTCCTGACTCGACTATCCCATCAATCGAAACGAGTAATTTTTGAAATGAAAATTACCGATACAGAAAATTAATTCAGCATAATTTTCTCGAGGCGTATGTACATCGGAATTAAACGAAGACAGAGTTAAATAAATGTATATCTATCGTAGAAAAAATTACCAGTTAGTTGAGCAAGGTCTCATAAATAAACACGCGTTATTCAAGAATAAACGAGAAATATGGCTTTAAGCAGTCGAGCTTCATTTCGTGAATTTAATATAAGTAGGTAAACAAGATGCGACGAGATTTTTTGTTCGTAAAGCTTTCATGTACAAATACAAAGATAGGTACGTATATTCCAAACGCCCTCTCAATATCGCGATAGTCAACGCAATGAAAATTATCGGTTCGGTCTATAGCTATAGTGTTTTTGTTTTTGAATCGAGTAAACAACCTCCTTCCCCTGCCCACCTATTAGCGCGTGTTCGTAGGAATTTGTGATATCGTATTATGCAACGTGGTGTATAGATAGGAATAAATGATTTTTATTATAAAATTCGAGCTTTATTGCTTTCATTATCAATGTATGTTATTCTTTTTAATTTAACTGAGAGAATGAGTACTGACCATCATTTCCTCATTCTAGTCGTTATAATGTAGGATATGGTATTTTTCATGAATTACGATATCTTTACAAAGAGAAGTTTTACGTAGTAACTTAGTACTGTCTAGGTACCTCCTACAATAGAACGAATAGTCGAAGATTTTTCATTATCAACTTACTGTGAGTACGATTTGAAATAAATAATGATAAAAATTCACCGAATCCATTGAACCAAATAGACCATTATACTCGAGTGTTAGTGAGAAATGGAATTTCATAGTGATAAAAATGTTACATCGCCATCACAAGTCGATGGAGCGATGAAACAAGAAATTCTGGTTTTCTTCAAATACCATGGAGAATACATTTGGCTTATTTCCATCGCAGGAATAAAAAAATTATATATTTTTTTGAATCCACTATTTTTTAAAGTATAAATTAGACTTTATTAGTAATTTCGTAATTTTTTATATTGTTTTTTTTATTTATTTATTTTTTTTTGTTTTTTTTTTTTTACTCGCCTACGTAATCATTACAAAGTATGAACCGTGACGCCTAAGTGGGTGATTATTAAACACTAATAACTTGTATCTACTTGCGATATCACTATCGATTTTACTTCTCTTAATTAACGAATCTCTTATTTCATTGCCGAAGTACCTATTAATTTGATACGAGCTCGTTGCTTTCATTCAGATTTATTGACTCCGGAGTCAAAGAGGGGTTGAAGTCAGATTTTATTTGTGACTACGGATGCCCGGAGTCAAAATTCAGCCAGAGTCCAGCTCAGAAAATAAAATGCTCCGAAGTCGAAGTTAGATGTTTTTCAATGTGATTATGTTCAAGATTATATAAATACTGAAATTGGCATTCTATTCCATCACATAGATACATACATCACTTGTAACTTCTATACCTAAAGATACTACTCACCTCGTTCTTAGAATAATATTATTTAAATCACACACTACCTACACTTCGCACCTATCTACAACTCTACAGTCATATACATACATGTAAACAATACTAGCTGAAAAAAATACGTTGTGATATCGGTACATTTCTGTGAGAAAATTACACTTATAATGAACTATGTAATACTCTATAATATAATAAAATTTCCAATACCAATTTCAACACTGATGTCAGACCTTAAACAAAATATTTGTAAACCTTATCTCGACCACATCATTGATCATGCTTCCTTCTATTCAAACTTGGATATCGAATGTAAACTTCACATAATACATGCATATGTACATATTATACATATATCTATTACCTATATTTATACATTTTTTACGCAATAATTATTCGATCTTATAGATTGTTATTGATTTATATCTAATTCGATACGAAAGTTCAAAGGTGTAACTTCCTTTACGTAATGATATTCGATATTTTAACAAGGTAAGAATACAATACACTTGCGTAAAGTGAAACTTAATACACGTGGTGGTGATTTTCCTACCTTTTACATAGTAATAAGAAACCAAATAAGAACATCAATGAGGTTTAAATATGTTCTGCAATAAATTAAGTAAAAAATGGCAATATTGAATCGAGAAGTCGCCCCACAAAAACACGTCAAATGCGAAAAAATGAATTTTTTTGTATCTAAAATATAATTAGGTAGATTTTTGAAAATAATCACATTAGCTGCAATTTTATAAATGAAATAGGTATAAGAAATGAATTTTTTATTAACCAAAAAAGGCTGCATGAAATATCGATGTAGAGTTTGACCCTTTTGCGATCATACGAAAATTATGAAATTCAGATGTTAATTACATTAAGCAGATAAATAATAAATAAGTTATAAATACCGTATCCAATTCAGCTCACAATCGACAAACGAATTTAATAATTTGAAAAATAAAATACAAACTGAACATACAAACTCGTAATGAACAAAAATACGACCACTAGTGACAAACATTCACGACACAACGTGATCGGAAGACCTACAATATCAACTGTTTATTCGGAGAATTTTGTTAATCGGAGTAAATAGGCTTATAGGTATGCGATAAATTTTAACGATAGGACAAATAATAATTTAGAAAAAGAAAAACTCGAGTGAACGAAATTACTAACCGTTTGTGCAGAAAATTATTACGAAAACTGAATCGAATGATTGCGAACCAACGTTATCGAAAATATGTAAACTAACTGTATAATTATGAAGAAGAAAAAACCCGGTAAATCTTTAACAAACTTGAAGTTACCTTGATTTTCAGTGTTACCAGTACCAGTTATACTATGATATGATGATAGGTTCGTAAGCGCTGTTACAGAGTACTGTCTGTGCCGCGGATTGCATAAATAATTAAAAATGAAGAATGATATACAACATTTAAAACAAACTGTAAAACAATCAAATCAAAAATTAAATTATACCTCTGAACTAGAAAAAAAAAAATTTTGAGGGAACGAGAAACACTTTCAAAATATTGATTCGTTCTTTCGTTTCTGTTGCGGTTCCGTTTCCAACTTGTAATTTCATTTTGTTTCGTTTCCGTTCCATTTCCATTGAAAAAAAATCGCCGTTTCGTTTTGTTGTAACAGCTCTGATTTTAAGCAAAAAAATCTTTAAGCTTTCTTAAAGAGAGAGGAAAAATTATTTCATAAGTTCAAATTGAAGAGAAAACTTCGATGAATAGGCTGAAATAAAAATAGAATAAGATGGTTATTTAATCGCAAATTCTCTTTTTTAATTCGATATCAATAAATAAGTTCTAAAAGTTGAAAGGGGGTGGGGGGTGGGGAATAATTTCCAAAAATTTCCTCAACCAAAATCTTTGACTGGAGAAAAAAATCATTTCTACTAAATCATCGAATATCTCCAAAACTAAGTGGAGACACTGAGTCAGTGACCTAACTAATGAAAACTTTTTTGTGAGAGTAGGTTCTTATCGATATTTTCTCCACATGATGAAAATTATTATACAGTCGAATTTTTGCCAACATTCCTCACACCTATTTTTCCTGTCTCCTAAGTCACCATTTTGAATCTAAGAATGCAATAATGTAATGAAATTTGAGAAAGTTATTAAATTCTTCTCAAAATATTTAGAAGTAAATTTCTTTCTTTCTAGTCATGATTCTTGGCCTTGATTTAAAGGCATAAGTCTATTCTTTAATTTGAGGTCAAAAACTGAATTCTAAAAATAAAAAAATAACAATAATAGGCGATAATAACAATTCGTAGAATTTTCCAATGATTAGAATCATTACCCAAGTGAAAAAGATCATGCTTACTGAATAATTGAATATCTGAAATAATAAGTAAAAGAAATAACCCCTAAACCAATAGAACGTTATTTAAACGAAGAGACACTCGCCAACATTTTAGTAGCATGGTAAAAAAATTTACTTAAATATTTGTCATTGTTTGTATTTTGTCTTCAGTTTTTGCCAACGAAAACACCAACTAATCTATTTATTCTGGGTTTCAGTTCCCGTTTGCTTTTTAATTTAAGATCATAAAACGATTCTTGCGTCCTATTTCAATTCAAAAAATTGTAGTACAAATGAGATAAAAAAAAATAATAATTTTTTTACTTTCTTTATTGCAAGGTCTCATCATGTTATGCAACCATCATAACACCTATCTATATCTATCTTAATCTTATCTTAACCCACCATAGGTAGTATGGAACCAGGATTGGAGACTAGTACCAACATATAGCTTAGCCCGCAAGTAGTTGCTTGCGCCTAGTCTCACTCCCCTTATGTGTTCATCGTATGCAACCACATGTACGTGAAAGTACAACGTACAATATTTTTTAAAATTCAAGTGAAACTACTGATTTAAGTATCTAGGATTATAGAAAAAAAAAATTACAAAAAAATTTGTGATATACACTTTTTGCCTACCTTCATTTTTGAAGGAGCTACAATGATTTAAAATTTTTCCAAAATTCTTTTCTTTTTAATTTGACTAAAATTGTTTATTCAAGTACCGAATATCACAAAATTTGCAAAAAAAACAATTTTTATACCTTTTTGCCTATATTTATTTTTGAAGGAGTTTCAATAATTCTAAATTATGTAGTATTTTTAAAAATTGAAATGGACTATACAGTATTTCGTATCTTTTTTTAATTGCAAACATTTCTTCCTAAAATTTTTTCTAATCAACACGTTGAAAATAACAACAATAAAAATGTATAAAATTTTCAAAAAGAATGGACCCAAAATAAGACTGTAATCGCGAGTTACAAATTCAAAAATGTTTAACGTTTAGCGCGTTCTAGAACATTTTCGTTGCGCTCACGTTTCGGTAGGCGCGAGATACACGAGGCAAACATGTTCGACTTGGAATACTCGCGTCGATCAAACCCGTTAAAAGGGGATTGAATTATGCGATTATGTTTTTTTGTTTTTTTTAATGCGCTCTCCATACACCGTATTTTCCCTTTATGATTTATAATTTTTTTAAAATCGAAATAAAACGCACATTTTAACGGTTTTTCAAAAAATGGACAACTTTCGAAATAGTGAACAGAAAACAAATTACATCCGCGTTTATAGTTTTACAATAGGAAATAAAATGGATATTATTTTTCATATGAGCAATTGTTATGAGTTTTAAAGCCAAAAATTGGAATCTCGGTGCACGTCTTTACAAAGCCTAAGCGCGTGTATTAGCACATCGGACAGCCAAATTTTAACGATTTTTTGACTGATGACTTCAGAATTTTTTCGTAACACGCTAGATTGTTGATTGTCATTGTTACTACCCAGTATCCACAGATTTTTTTTTTTATTTAATCCAAATACTCCACTTATAAAAAAGCTAAACTTATGAACAAGGTGATTGATGATAAACAAAATTTTCCCGCATCATTTCTGTGCATCCCCTTTGAAAAAAAGAAATAATTCAGGCTCAGCTGTGAAAGGCTTATAAATTTGTGTTAAAATCAATTTATAAATTAAGGGGAGACTCGCTTTTTTTAGGCGGTTCTAAAATACGATGTAATTGCAAAAAACACCTGGAAATAGCTTTATTATGAAGAAAAAACATTTCTCTTTCAGAATAATTATGTGAAAATTATTTTTGAAAAGCCACTTTGAGATATTCAAATTTGAAGTTTGCCAAAACACTATTTTTTCACACATCTCCAAAGTGCTCGGACAAAAAGAACCACAGTAATAAATAACTGAAATATGAATGTTAATGATTAGAAAGCGATTACAAAATTACAAAATTTAAAAAAACGTAAGCAGCCATGCCGCATTACTGGAGCTGAGTTTTTAACTGTGGCTTGTTTTGATTTAGTAATAACCATGCTCCAACCGTTCATCACTACAGGCCACACCCAATACCAAGTCCGAAAACCCCTACCCTATCCTTTCCAAAAACACTTAAGAAGTTCAATTTGGCACAAATGTAGTATTTCTTGCCATGAAATAATCATGCGAACACATATTTCTCAAATTATAACTATTTGAGGGTCCTCAAATTATCTTCAAATTTTGTAAATCCGCCATTTTGGATCCATTTTGACTCAAATTTAAGTGGTTATATTCTGGTCACAAACTAATCCTACACACAAAGTTTGACCATTCTAGGCCGATTTGGTGATGAGATATGGAAGATTCATGAAATTTCCTGCAGCAATTTCCCCTCCAAAAGCCGTTTTTTGCTCTAACTCCCCTCCAAAATCACTGAGGAAGCTAAAATCAAAATACGTTTGTCACTTGGGCTCATTTTATCATATGACACAGCAATAAAAAATTTTCGACCCCTCCTGTACCCCCACCACTATTTTAGGTTGGTAACCCCGCCTTCCCCCTCCAACATCATGTATGGAAGTGAATTCGGGATATAGTATACAACTTATCCCCAATAACCATATGAATTCATATTAATTACATTTTTACCAACTTGAGGCTCCTCAAGCTCTACTCAAAATTTTGATAATCCGCCATTTTGAATCCATTTTGATCCAAATTCAAGAGGTCATATTGTGGTCACCAACTAACCTCACACACAAAATTTGACCTCTTTAACTTGATTTGGTGGGGAGATATGGAAGATTCAAGAAATTTCATGACTCAAAACTTCCTCAAAAAGCCGTTTTTTGATCTAACTCCTCTCAATATGCACTCAAGAAGCTGAAATTTGGATATGTTAGTATCCGTGACTCACTCTTTCATATGAAATCAAAAACGAAAAATTTGAGCTATTTGCCCCTTCTCCAGCCCCCTCAAAATTTGAGTGATCCGCCATTTTGAAATTTATCGAAAAAACAAAAAAACTATTTTTGCGTATTTGCAAGAAGAGTTCCTCACCGAATTTTGAGCGAATTTTATCCACACCCGCCTGCGCAAGCGAGTGACACAAAAAACGCAATTTTCTCAAAAACAGGTTTTTGCTAACTCGCCTCAAAATGCACTTAGGAAGCTGAAATTTAAATATGTTGGTGTCCGTGACTCACTCTTTCATATGAGATCAAAAACGAAAAATTTGAGCTATTTGCCTCTTCTCCAGCCCCCTCAAAATTTGAGTGATCCGCCATTTTGAAAGTTTTCGAAAAAACAAAAAAATACTTCTGCGCATTTTCAAGAAGAGTTCCTCACCAAATTTTGAGCGAATTTTATTAATACTCGCCGGCGCTACGCGTGGGGAAAAAAAAAATATATATATATACCAAAAAGTTGGACATTTGCCAGATGATTACAAATGGTCTGAAACGCAAAGATTTGAAGACCCCACCCTCCCCCGACCTTCCCTTCCCAAATCAGGTAGGCTGTAATAGCTATCGTTTTGTTAAAAACTCAGCTAATAAGAAATGTATTTTTACAAGTCAAGCAACATCTACCCAAAAACTGCACCCATGTTATTCGATATTGTCATAACTCGCAACTGATCTCATTCAGAGCACATATTACAATGGAGCCATTCTAACTAACAATAACCAACTTCAAATTTAAGTTATACATGTGGCGTATCGTAAATTTATAGTAGAATTTTGGTATTTACTCTTATTGTCCTTTTATTTATTACCAACTCATTTAGCATTTTGGTTCTTTATGCCTGGATTTGACTTTTTCGATAAATATGGACAAAGTAACTTAAATTTAAAAATTCATAAATTCTTACACAGGAATGAAAAATATAGGAATTTACCCATCTTCATGTAGCAAAAAATTTCTTTGAAGATGAGATACAAGAGAAATCATTTCGTTTTGAAATTTCGAGATTCTCTATTTTTGGTAGTACAAAATCAGCTTATGTCAAATTAAATAAAAAAAAAATTAAAAAAAATGGAAAAATATACTAGATATTTTACGGTTGAAAATGTTATGGTTTACACTTTTACCAAATGCAAATATTGTCAACTTTGCAAAATAAATAGCACAGCCATAATACTGATGATTCTTTATGTCCTGTGGTTCTGTATGTTCAAGTTTCCACTATGTTGAAAGAAAGAATGGATATTTCTACTTTGAAACAAAAATGCTTATTTTATGGAATTAATGATAATCATTCAAAATTGAAAAGAGTTGATACGACGAGCGAGCGAAGCGACCAACGGGGGTCTGGGGGTTCAGCTGGCAGCGCAAAGCGCTGCTAGTATCTCTATTCATAATGAAACCGCAAAGTTTGGTTTTTTCTTTGTTATGTTTCTCCTCCGCAACTACTGGTTCGATTTTGACAAAATTTTGGTTTCCCGTCTGAATTAACGTGTAGATGGTTTTTAACAATAATCCAAACCCCCAAATCCAAAATGGGGGGGAGGAGGATCAAAATTTTGAATAGGGCTCTCCTAAATTTCAAAATTACATTTTTTTTTAATAAATGGATTTTAAAGTATGAATCGATTTTTTCATGTTCTTACCATTTTTCATTTTTGGGGCACCCTTACATCTCAAATTTGACTCAAAAGTAGCATTGTAAAATCAAAAATCGTTAAATTTTTTTTTTCAAAAATAAGCCGGACATTCTTCGCGTTGTAGTTACCCAAGTATTCGTGTAGATTTTTAACGATTTTCGACCATATTTGGGGGAGGGGGTGAAGAAAAACCAAAAATTATGTATTTTTTCTTCTTTTTAATTTTTGAAAATTTTTTTTTAATCAACGCGTTGAAAATAACAACAATAAAAATGTATAAAAATTTCAAAAAGAATGGCCTCAAAATAAGGTTGTAATCGCCAGTTACAAATTCGAAAATCTTCAACGTTCGTAAATGACAAGCGCGTTGTAAGACATGTTCGTTGCATTCGCTTTCGTCAGGCGCGAGTTACACGAGGTAAACATGTTCGGCCTTAAATACTCGCTTTGATTTATTATGCTTAAACCCGTTAAAAAAAGGTATAAATAATTCATGCTCGCATGTTTTTCTTTGTATCGATGCTCACCGTCCCCCTTTAACCCCCTCGTATTCAGGACCACACAAGGTACAGAAAAGACTGGAGAAAACTTTCCAAATCAAAGTTGGCCATAAATCCATAAACGTGTCAATCGATCGTTTGAAACCCGCATACCTGTTTCCTTCAATTTCTGAAAAAAACTTAAAAATGCCACCTTCTCCTATCCATCAAAACAACGGAACTATATCCCATAATCCATCAAACTGTACCTCCAGTACAAAACCGATCCTACGAGCTCGCTTTGGTAGGGAAATGAAACCTGTAGTACGTTTCTCATCATAAATTTAAGTATTGTACATAATACATATAATATATTTTTTTTGTTTGTTCGTTCGTTTTCGTAATGTAATGTTGTATCTTTTAAATCAAAACTTCTTTATATTATGTGCTGTTAATTTTCCCTATTTTTAGCGTATCTTTTTTTGCATTCTTTGATTAAGATGTGATGATAGTCTATACGATCTTTATTATTATTATTATTATTTTTTTTTGCAACCTTTTTTTTCAACGCTGTTGCTGGGGGGAGAGTACTGCGGTGACCTTTGCTCACCGCTTTCGTCATTACGGCACACAGTGGGGTCGATTGCAAATCTAGGTGGACAAAATTCGAAAATGTAACTTTTTACTTTTAAATAAGCGTACCTTATGTTTTTTGAGTCGCTAAACTCGAATTTGATATTAGTTTTTTCCTTTCACCCCTCAAAAAGCCCAAAAGCCCAAATTTTTGGAAAATTGGGCTTCAGGGGAATAAATTATTTATGCATATTGAATTATATGTTTTTGAGGTCGCTGAATTCGAATCTGAAATTCTTTTTGTGATGCAACCCCTTAAAAAGCCCCAAAAGCCCAAAAAAAGCAAAATTTTTGAAATATTGGGCTTCAAAGAAATAAATTATTCATTCATGTTGAACTATATGTTTTCGAGTCGCTGAATTCGAATCTGAATTTTTTTTTTTGTAATATAGTCCCTCAAAAAGCCCCTAAAGTCTCGAAAACTCCAATTCTCAAAGAACTGAGCTTCAAAAAAAGCACAATACATTTATATTGTGTAATATATTTTTGAGGTTGCTAAATTTGAATTTGAAATCATTTTTGGAATTCAACTCCTCAAAAAGCCCCAGAACACCAATTTTTGGAAAATAGAGTTTCAAGGGAATAAATGATTATTGATTTTTCAATCATATGTATTTATGCTAAAATTATATTGGAAATTCAACTCCTCAGAGCACCAAAAGCTCCAGTTTGGAGAAAATTGATTATTTAGAAAGTAGAAAAATCCAAAGGGGTTTAAAAACCCTTTATTTAAACAAAAAAAAAAAAATTAATAAATTATTCAACAACCTATGTAAAGAATGTAATTAGAAAAAAAAACTGAGATTTTTCGTGTAAAAACACTAAATTTTAACATAAAATCCTAAAAAACCTACTTTCGGCGCAAGTTGGCGCAACTGAAATCAAAACAGGCGTGTAAAGGAGCACTTTGTGCACAACACCACGTCGCCACTTTTAGGTCTGAAGAGGTCTGTGGTTTTGTACGTAACAAAAATTGTAAAAAAAACACCAAAAAAATACGAAAATAAAAAAAATTCTCACATAAATGTGATGATTTGTAAAAAAAAATTAATACCGTGAAATGATTCATTATTTAAGGTATTTTCATGAAAAAATATCATTCCTCCTCAAAAGTGAATTAAAACCACGAAATCATTAGTCATACCTCAGCGTTTTCGTATTAGCGAGATATTTTGAGCGAAGAAGTAGGAGGTTGTGTTACTCATCCCCCTCCCATGACTACTACGGTTGAGTTATGGCTCTTGTGGCTTTTGTTTCTTATAGAGGAGGGATGTACACAACTTTTGAGTGGATTTTCAACCAGAAAATCGAATGTCACTTTTTGGACTTTTGTCCACCTAGAATCGCAATCGGCCCCACTGTGCGGCACCCTCCGATCTTTTAAGGCGATGTCTGCGACCCATGTCTTCCTATTTACAGCTTTCTCCTCTTTCCTTATTCTAAAATGTAATCCTCGATCTTTTGTGCCACGTCACGTTTCTCATCATAAATTTAAGTATTGTACATAATACAATAATTATATTTTTTTATTTTCGTTCGTTTTCGTAATGTAATGTTGTATCTTTTAAATCAAAACTTCTTTATATTATGTGCTGTTAATTTTCCCTATTTTTAGCGTATCTTTTTTTGCATTCTTAGATTAAGATGTGATGATAGTCTATACGATCTTTATTATTATTATTAGTATTTTTTTTTTTTTGCAACCTTTTTTTCAACGCTGTTGCTGGGGGGAGAGTACTGCGGTGACCTTTGCTCACCGCTTTCGTCATTACAGCACCCTCCGATCTTTTAAGGCGATGTCTGCGACCCATGTCTTCCTATTTACAGCTTTCTCCTCTTCTTATTCTAAAATGTAATCCTCGATCTTTTGCGCCACGTCACGACACCGCCCTTTTTATTCCACCGCCGCGATCATTCGCACCACTAAACCAGTCGCTTTCTCCTACCCTTAGCGATAGCGTGAATCACCCTTCGAAGACAACGCAAATAGCAAGTCGATCGAACCAGATGTTCTCGTTAGTTAGTTAGTTGTTACTTGCTCGAATAAACGTTTTTACGCGAAACCTCGCCTCATCTTTTTTACACGCACCCACACTATTTTTTCCCCGTATATTCACTGTTTCAAAACGAGTGATTTGGATTAGCAGTCCATATAATATATGGTCGAAGACTTACAGTATTTTATACTCATCTAACTGAATGATTTGATATTGTAAGATACCCTTGCGATAGCAAAATAAATTAAAAAAGATAAGAGTAAGATTACTAATTATAAATACTATAAACTTATTAAATTCTTTTCATCAGTCAGAGCACATTATTGAGCAATATTATATGGAAAGAAAGATAGCTGATGAACGGATAAGGGATATGGTAATTTAACTTTTAGTACTCATTACTTATGGAATGATGTGAATACTATTTATAGTAAATTATTTTTTAAGGAATTGAGTGATTTATATTGAGTGCTGATTTTCTATTAAGAATTGATTAAGTTTTTTTCTAGAAAAATTATTTACAATATTCAGTAGTACCACATTTAACTGAGATTATACAGATGTACTTACATTTTGAATTAATATTTATATTAGGAATAAACTGCTTATGTTGAATTTTTTTTAGGATAAAGCCGATATGTACCAATTACTTCTGGCACTTGCATCTAGAGTCGACACTTTGGAAAAGATGTTAGCTCCTGGAAAAGATTTTAAAGGACAACCACGCGCTAAACGCTGGACATATATTTTTTCTTTAAACACTCCAGCCGTAGAAGATATACGTAGTAAAGTATATGCTGCTGGCATGACAGAAACCTCCTTTATAGAAGAAATAGAAAGATTAATGCACGAACTAAACACTCGAGCTCCTCACGTAATGTTCCACTGCCAAATTAATAAGCGAGAAAGCAATTGAAGAGCGCTTCGAATACTGGAAATAACTGATGATGATGATGATAAGGCAATAGAAACAGTAAAAATTTTGATAAAACTGTACGTGGTGGAGATTTTATTCCTACTAAAAAACCTTAATAGCTTCCTGTTCTACTTTTTAAAAATGTACTCCTTTTTAATTTTAATCAGCCAACCATTATTTATATATTAATAAGAATATCGATTTCACGAATTTTGAGTAATTATTAAGAAATAAACCTTCGACCATATACTATGGATTGCTAATTTAAATGGTAAAAATTGAAGCCAACAACATCAGCTAGATGAGCTGACGCATGCGCAGTTTCACATTCCTCATCAACTTGGAACACTGTTGATTTAAAAGATTTCCCGCACTTTTTGATGTGAATTGTTTCCTAAATTACGAGTATGTGAAATGTGATATTTCAAAGCATTTTGATTTAAAGTATCAATGTGATAGTCTTTCCGAATATCGGTGATTGGAAGGTTATAATTTATTTTAAAATAATGAAAAGAAGGTTACCATCAAGAGCTCATCTGTGTTGCCTATGCAAAACGGGTGATCGCAATTTGTCTTATTTCAAGTAAGTAGCTGTACTATCATATGATGATCCACTGAAATAATTATTAATACGCTCTCTTTAATGTAATTATTCAGGTAACCTTCTTTTCATAATTTTAAAATAAATTATAACCTTCCAATCACCGATATTCGGAAAGACTATCACATTGATACTTTAAATCAAAATGCTTTGAAATATCACATTTCACATATGTACTCGTAATTTAGAAAACAATTCACATCAAAAAGTGCGGGAAATCTTTTAAATCAACATTGTTCTAAGTTGATAAGGAATGTGAAACTGCGCATGCGTCAGCTCATCTTGCTGATGTTGTTGGCTTCAATTTTTACCATTTAAATTAGCAGTCCATAGTATATGGTCGAAGGTTTATTTCTTAAGGCGGTGCTTCGGAAAATAAGTAGGTAAATGTGATAAAATTGATTTTAAAATAAAGAAATGAAAAAATTGGAAAAATAAATGCTTAATCTGTTGAAAGGAAGTCTCTAAAATAATATATTATAATTTTAGAGACTTCGTTTCAACAGATTAAGCATTTATTTTTCCAATTTTTTCATTTTTTTATTAAAAAAACAACTTTTTCGCATTTACCAACTTATTTTGCGAAGCACCGCCTTAATAATTACTCAAAATTCGTGAAATCGATATTCTTATTAATATATAAATAATGGTTGGCTGATTAAAATTAAAAAGGAGTACATTTTTAAAAAGTAGAACAGGAAGCTATTAAGGTTTTTCAGTAAGAATAAAATCTCCACCACGTACAGGTTTTATCAAAATTTTTACTGTTTCTATTGCCTTATCATCATCAGTTATTTCCAGTATTCGAAGCGCTCCTTCAATTGCTTTCTCGCTTACTAATTTTGGCAGTGGAACATTTTGCGAGAGGAGCTCGAGTGTTTCGTTCGTGCATTAAGGAAATATGAGTTCTTTAACGTCACTGACTGAAACGAATGGTAAATTAATTTTAACGAGTAAACGAAAAAAGTTTGCTCATGAATTGTTATGATTTTATATATTTAATGTACAATCCCTTGTTTTGAAACAGACTCGAATACGCCTAGATCTACTCCTCAAATTACGAGTAATATGGATTATAACTGCATTGAAAATGAATAAGTCCAACCTACTACTTCGTCACATTCAGGAAATATGAGTTCCTTAGCGTCACAGACTGAAACGAATGGTAAATTAATTTTAACGAGTAAACGAAAAAAGTTTGCTGGTGAATTGTTATGATTCTGTATACTTGATATATAATCATTTGTTTTGAAACAGGCTCGAATACGCTTACGCCCAAATATATTCCTCCTTCGTACGTGGGTAATGTAAGAACTCCAGATCTATCAACACCACGCCGCGCCAAAGCTTGCTTTATCATGGCCAAACGTATATTTGAAAAAAATTGTAAAATTAAAACACTAGAGCAACAAAACGCTGACTTAAAGCTAAAACAAAATCCTTAAAGGACTTGGTTAAGAATTTACATCATCGAAATCTCATTTCCGAGGAGGCGAGAAATAAATTACTGGTAATTATCTAATTATCATAAGTACCTATAACAGCTATAGCTAAAACTCAATGAGTTCGACTGAATTTTCTTCGTGGCTCACTTCACTTTACATCAGTTTTTTTTTTTTTTTCAGTATACTGCTCGAAGCAATTACAATGGCGTTTCCCCACAATAATGAAATACATAATAATTTATTTATTTTTTTTTAATATTAGTATGTAGATCTAGATTCACTCAATAATTTTATATACTTACTTTTTGAAAATTTTGAAAATTTGCTTTCAGATAACTATTTAACTTGAGTGGTTGTTTAGTACATCTTACTTTGTTTATATAATAATTTTTTCTATTTGATGCCTCGATGGTTCTAATTAATATTTAATTTGTTCGTGCATAGGTAATAGTACATTATTGAACTAGGGAGATAAAATGATTTTCAACGAATTTTGAGGTTTATTGCCCGAGTGAAGCGAGGGAAATAACTCAAAATTGTTGAAAATCACTTCATCTTCCTTGTTGAATAATATATTTTACGTAATCGTGGGAGATAAATGAGCATTTGAACCATCGAAATGGGCATAAAGTTACTTTATCTCCCTCAGTTACGTAAACATAATTATATACCTTTAAGTGAAGAATTCAGCTAGTTATACTGACTGGTTGTTCTTTTAATTTTCATTATTGTTTTTTAAAATACCTCAATTATTGGATTCGTGAATATTAATTAATAAGCAAAATTTAGTATTTATTGTTCATTTTTCTCATGAAATTTATAACGGAAAGAATTACCTGCTATTTATATTAGCGACGTCAAAAGTAATATAAAATAATAATGGACTGGAATTCTAATAAATATCTCAAATAAAAATATTGAGTACAATTGTTTATATTGCCTTCTTCTATACCTATCTCTTATTTCTCTTTAGTTTGCTAAAATTTCTGCATTTATATATGATGTTTTTAATTCGACATTCTATAGTACACTAGAAATGTCAAGAAAACTTACCTGAATCAATCAAAAATTTGATGGAGAAACGAAATTGTCCTAAACAGCAGAAGTACTCGCCCGAGTTACGAACCTTTGCTTTGACTTTAAAATTTTACTCAACTAAGGCATACAAATTCGTTAGAAAAGTTTGGGGTAACCTGTTACCTGCCCCATCTACAATCCGGAAATGGTACCAGGTGATTGATAGAACCCCTGGGTTCACCAGCGAGAGTCTAACAGCAATTAAACTAGGCAGCGAAAAGGAAAAGCACTGCATTGTACTATATATGTCTTGGCTATCACACCCCATTTATTGAAATCATCTACTCTGGTAGAGGTGGCCAAGGTTACGATGAAAGTAATCTTAAATTGTATCATAAATTATTCGATTTGAAATGATCTAACCTAAGATGACAGAAAAATCAAGATCACATCGCTGTATACTTACATTTTATTTGAAATGTAATCAAACATTATTCAATTTTCGCCCCCACCCCCTCCTCCACAAAAAAAACATCACGAAAATACGTCGTCTTTATACAAGTAGGTATTATCAGTGATTTCTCATTTTCTAATTCTCCGCTCCCCCCACCCAAAAAAAATCTTCCATTGTCACTCTTTAAGTTTCCTATACTAATTGGCTAACTGTAAACGTTGTTTGAGGAAAAGGATTTATAATTTGGTAAATTCAATGAAAATGGTCTTCATCGCGAAGCAAGTATAAATGATTGCTCAGTTTCCTATGAAATGTTTCTCATGATCAGATCTTTGTCCATTCACAATTATTCTTATCAAAGATCAGGTGATTTTGAATTTGTGATCATTGCCATAAAGATCATAGTGATCTAAATATTGCCCATTTTTGACTCCAGAAACACTCTGTAATACCTGATGAATTAAAAATACTTGTTATCGTATGACCAATAATAGTCTCACAACTAGTCTTAAATACTGATTCACAAGTTCCACTGCCTACCAAATCTGAAATACTTCCCAACGAGCAGTAAACACTTGTTATCGTATATATAACCAATAAAAGTCTCATAACTTGTCTAACTAAGTATTCACAAGTTCTACTGCCTACTAAATTTGAAATACTTCTCAACGAGCAGTAAAGTGTTGTAAAAAGGATAATTCCCTAATTTAAAGGCATTTATAGGATGGACTCGGAAATCGAAAATATCGAATTTTTCATTTTATCAGTTATCGTGACTCGTGAAACGTTATAAATTTTTCTCTTGGCCGTTCTTCAATCAAATTAACACGCACGTTTTATTTTCGTCGACTAGTCAACTTAATTGTCGTAATGGTTGTAATCTTCGCAGAGCATTTTCTGCAATTCTTTTGTAACACTTCGTTATGCCCACTAACGGACTCTAATTTTCATCCGTGTACTTTAACCTTAAAAGGCAACACAGCCATAAATTTACGGATATTAAAGCAAGATAGGTACCGTTGAGTCGCGTGACTCACAAATTTCATCCTTTGACCCAGTTTTGTCCATTCAACACATAACAAGGTAGTTCAACGATCTTTAATACATTGTCGAGTGGTTGGTATCCATAAAAAAGTACCGTTGTGAAATTGTGTAAGTTGCATGAATGAAAAACTTTGGGCAGCCGGTAAATTTGAGATACAAGTATTCAATGAGCAAAGTACCGCACGGAATTGCGTATCGTTTCGATGAAATTTTCTAATAAAAAACGTTCCATGAATTGATGCTCTAAAAATAAATATAAACAAGGCTACTAAAAATAAGCATTAGTGTTTGTATAGGCTCTTTTATGCAGCCACAAACTTAAATAAGTCGTTTTTGATGTCCTTGCTTCATTAATTTAAAAATAAAATTGTGTTATTGTAATTTTTACATGTTACTAGTCGCTAATAAAATAAATCTAAATGTACGAATTTTTTCGATTACTTTACGCAATAACGGAATTATTTGCATTGACGTTAACTATCGTTATAGGTTCGTAGATTTAATTTTATGAATCTATGATATTTTTTTATCAGGCATCTAAGGTGTGTAAGGAAGTTGTAGTGATAATTTAAAAAGTAATTTTTCACCGACTATACCTGGTTAATAACCAAAGTGAGAGAATGAGATAGTATGGGGAAATTTTATCTCAAAACCACCATCGATAAAACCATCCAGCGAGTCGGAAGTTCATCTCATTCATTAATTATCATGGTTAGGTATCTACAGTTATTTTTCTTTCGACAAAATTAAATGATGGATGCCTTAGAACTGTCTGAGAAAAATTATTATGGTTTGAATACATAGATGTAAATCATGTCGATAGAGAGGTTCTGATAAGATTTTTTTTCATAGTCACGTGTGCTTGCGTTTCACTCCTAATACACTCTTGACTTACATTAGGGCATTAGGTAATAAACATTTATACGTATAGAAACGTATCTAAATACTTGACATTTTTTTTACAAACCAAAGTAACAGAATTGTTTTTTAAATATATGATTTTAAACCTTAAAGAAGGCATAGAAGGGTTTTTTATTAAATAAGTAGCCATAATCATTCCATATCTAGCTTTGTGTTCCCTATATTCTATACAGGTATTATCTTCTTTGACTTCGCGCACGCAGCACTCCATAATTATCTCCATGACAAATAAATTATTGTCAATTTGATATAACGCCAAATATACATATACTATTTGAAAAAAGTTTATATAGGCACGTGAACACGCTCGTATACTACTCATCACAAAAAAATTTTCGCCGGGGTAGGGTACCTATAACATTATTAACGTTTCGAGAAAAATCTTTTTTTTTTAGATACAAAAAAAAAAACACATGGTAAACTCTTCCTTCCAAATTTTACGTTTCTGGTTGTAAATGTCAATAAATTTTTAGCGAGTTTTTAATAAAAATCATAGCTCAGCCTATTTACTTTGAGAAGGCGGTATCGTCTCTGCGTTTCAGACAATTAGGTACGTATTTTAATAATCATTTGGCAAATATCCAACTTTTCTTTTTTCTGTATGCATTTTTGTCCTTACTTCGTATTGCAAAGGGGTGTGGAGTATGCATAAAAATCGCTAAATATTTGTTCAGAGATTGTTATTGTAAGGATCTAGGGAAGGGCTGAAAGGAACCTTTTTACTTTGATTCCTTTTTCCTATGTATTTTCTAGACTCGATCAATTTTAATAATAAACATTTTTTTCACCCAAGCCATTTCTTCAAAAAATTATTTTTTGCGGGTTCCAGATCCTGACCACTGATTTTACCTTCACCAAGTAGAATGTAAATACCACAGAACATCAGAAGAGAATCAACGCAATAATATCACTAGTTCATACTAAATAATTATAGTAATTTACGTTGTTTCGTTAATAATTAATGATAATTCGAATCCTATCGTTTCATTTTCCTTTTTTTATCAAGAAAATATATCTTCAAAGTTTGGAAACATCAATTGACAATCGCTTTAGCGATAATTAAAAAACTATCATATCATAATTGCGAATACCTGCTTCGAAATATTTTCGATATAGTACTTTCTAGAAGTCAATACAAAAGAAACGTAGAAATGCGTTATCAGTGGCTAAACTTTCAACGAAAAGTACTTATGTAGACTCGCGGGCATGTGTGTGTAATAAGATGATTGAATAACGAAAACTTATCGCAACCTTTATAACGCGCTCACGTGAACTCAAATTCCGTTTTTGAGATAATATTTCAATGATAACGCCATCGCTCCATTTTATTTTCAATCGTTGATGATCGAAGTTAGAAACGTATAGTAAGCAACTTCGCTCGCTATACAGCCTTGCGCACAAATTACGCGACGAGGTTGATTACCTATTAGAATTTCTAATCATGCGTTCGACATATAGTTATTACATAAGCTTCACAGTACTTGTAAAATTGAACTTTGCGAAAGCTCTGGATGTGTTCACGTTGACAAATATATCGAAAATCTTTGTATATTACGGACCAGTCTAAGTGCTCCTAAAATAGACGAACACGAGAAGGCGTCCTACTTCCCACAGCTAGCGTACTTTGCCAGCAAACTAACAGCGTTAATGAACTCGACGATAGTTTTTAAAAGGAACGTTGATCTACCCACTAGTATTTCAACTTTTTATAATACTATAGCAAACTCGCGAATTTTATTTCGCTGTAGCCATCGAAGAACCGGAAAAATCCGTAGGTACGTCTAAATACAATGCGAATAGGAATAGTAAAAATAACAGTTTTTCATTATTATCAATGACAAGGACGTC
>CM019754.1:3782498-3822767 GCA_009761765.1 Phenacoccus solenopsis
TCAGTAACCTACCTAAACGGTAGATTCTTCCTCATTTGCATCAGACAATAATGGTCCGCTTAACAGAAGCAGGTGTGAGTTAATTCATTTCCTACAATGATCACCGACCGTCAAGTAATTATGATTTGGTGAGATGCGAGGTTTAAATCGCCAACATAAAAAGAATTCCGCAGTCGAGGGAACACGTTCGTGGTAGAATGAAGATGCACTATTTGTATTTTTTGATAATATTATTGTCTACGAGTTTTTATTTCTCTCATTGCTTAAAATCGAGTGATTTTTTAACTCGTAAAATTTCGATTGCACAAAATTTTTCAAATTGGGTAAATTCAAGCATACTTACTATATTTACGTAACTGAAAAAATACAGTTTTTCATAATTCATTCGAATGCAAAAAAACAATATCTTGATTTTAGAATGTGCACCACTTAATGATTGAAGAAGAGCTATTGTTTTATTTCGGTACTACAGCTTTGAATGAAGTACCGCGGTACGAGTTGATCAAATTTCCTACCTTTTCCGATGTCTCGAATCTACGATTTGCTGCTTTCAACAAGTATGTACGAAGTATTAATTATACAGTAATGATAAAAATATGTAAAAAATAAGAATTATAATGCATGATTTTTCGTTAGATATTTTGACTTCTATTTTGAGAATAATGAAAAGTTGTTGAGTCCCCATTTTCAGTGGTTTATCGTAGAAAATGAATATTATAGCGAAGGAGAAATTATTCACAACTGTCATTATCTTCACAGGAATGAGGGTCTTATAGCAGCTTTTAGTTTTTGCCAAAAATATGTGGTAAACTTATGTTTCACTTGGTAATTGTATTTTTTTTAAAGTGAAGTATATCTGATAACCTAGGATTGTACTTATCGACAGCATGGTTTAATATTACTTGAGAATATGGTTTTGGAAATAATATCTCTGAATGGTCGTTTGCATCAAGTGTTAAATGGAAACGATAACCAAGATATAATCAGCATAATTAAACCTGCATTCGTCAACGTAGAACCTTCCACTTTCGACGATGATAATCATGGTAAATAGGTACTTACAGTAGGTCCATTTCGCTGCCCCCCGCACCCCCATTCCCAAATATACCTACTTGTCAAATAAATCAATTCTGTTTTATTTTTTAGTTTTAATAAAGGGAAATGAAATTCCATATGGAACTATCATGAGGCGCTCTTCGCCTTTTTATCGACAGGTATGCGCTGATGAAATACCTAAACTTCAATTATTACAAAACTAATTTTTCAATTGAAAGCTGAAGATTTATTAATGTTTCTAAAAATGACATAGGTTGAAAGCGCATCTTCCAGCAAATTAACTTTGGAAACGGCTGTATTTTTCGACGAGACAGCTTACAGAATATTTGCTCCATATTTTGAATATGACATGGTGCAACTTAAAAATATGTTGTTAGCCTACATGAACATGGTAAAATATATGCATTTATTCAAACTTTTTATTCAAATGTAGGTAATGGAAATTCTAGTGGATTCATTTTGATACTTGGGTATCTATCTAATTTTTAAAGGTACAAGCTCTCTACTACGAACCTAGTCTAGGCACGCCTTTGGATATAGTGCTGGTAAGATTGGAAATTTTTAAACAACAGCCTAAAGATTTACCTTCTTACTATGGTGAACGAAGTTTATTACTTGATTCTTTCTGCAACTATAATAAAAACCAAAATGTACCAAATGATGACGACCCCAACCACTGGGATATTGGTCTCTATGTATCCGGGTAGGAATATTAATAACCTATTTTAATCCAACTAAAGGTATGAATGGCAACTAATTTCATTCTGTTTAGTTTGGATTTCTATTCCATTGACAACGGAGTGAGAAATGGTGGCACAATGGGTAGGTAATAGAATTCGTAGTACCTATTACCCTAGGAATTTTCACTTATTTAAACGATTTATTTTCATTTTTAGGATTAGCTACGGTAGGAGGTGTTTGTAGTGATAGATATTCGTGCATAATTAGCGAATTTGGAGCCACAAATGAATACGGAAAACCATACCCTTCCGCTGGATTCTCATCGGTTTATATTTTGGCTCATGAAATCGGCCATAAGTAAGTAAAATAAATTTTTCAACTTTTTTTTTTTTAAATCTCATTGTAAAATAAATTATTGATGAGTAGTTTGGGAATGCATCACGATGGAAGTTCTAATAACTGTCCCAAAGATGGTTATATCATGTCTCCATCGAGAGGAGTTTATGGTGAAACGGTTTGGTCATCCTGTAGCGCTTCTGTTATGTCTTCTTTGAGGTAAAATGAGTATTCAGCTTAAATGAATGTACTTTAAAGAATTTTCTGGTAAATTCATCAAACGTTTTAAAAATTATACTTTAGTACTTCGGCCCCATGTTTGCAAGATGTAACACCTCGTAAAAACGATTTAAATCATAACCAATTCTCCCTTAAACCGGGATTATTTTGGAGTGCTAAAAGACAATGTGAAATATTGCTCAAAGATACCGGTGCTTTTATTATGAATTCTACTCAAGTAAGTATCATGCATGAATAATCGAATAAGTTGTAACTATCATAGAACGTTTGATGCCAAACTTCGCTCATAGCCCGTACTCCTTCAGACAAAAACAAAAAATGTGCTGTAATAAGTTGCCTATGTTGCGAATTAAAGGAGTTACGATGTTGCATATAAATTTTATGGGTTCTCAATAAGGTTATTTCTCAACTTTTTACGAACAATTAAAGTTATCACTCTGTGTTACATGTTCTATACTTACCTATCAACGGAGTAAATTTTTTTTTTAGATAAAAACATTTTTTCTGAATTTTCATTTTTATGACATTTTTCATGCAACAAACATTATTATTTTTTTTACATCGTCTTTTCATTTATGTCATGAAATAAAAGGAGTTTCAAGAAATATTAATACCATGAAAGGTTCTATCACCTTTCAAGGAGGAGTAAGGATGGTGCGAACTTTTGTAATAGGTTACTTACTTTATCATAACTACCTACCTCATTTCTCCATGAAATGAAACCTGAGAATAAAGTCTCCGTTGGTTTATGATGCACTTCAGAGATTTTTTTTTCATTTTTCAAGTTCTAAACGTCCTCTTTTACAGTGGTTATATTTACCATCTCACCAAAAATTTTATTTAGATATTAGATCCCAAATTTGCAGGCATTTCAATCGTTTACCTCTTAATTTTCAAGATTTCAAAACAAGTTTTAGGGGACCTTTATTCCATCACAGGGGTTTTTCATGACTCGAGGTTTTTGGATTTTTAAGGGTTACTATTGATGTCTCTCAAACACACTTCAAAAAAAGAAATCTTTGGTATGAATTTTTTCTTATTAAGCTCTTTTCCAACCTAATTAATCTAGGCTAATGATGAAATTAGTGAGTACAAAAAAGTTCCTACGTACATATGTTGTAACTTATTACAGGATATGTGTACTAATTTAATGTGCCAGTCAATTCACAAATCCGGATTTTATCATGCTGGACCTGCATTAGAGGGTACAAAATGTGATGAAAATAAGGTTTGCACGAAAAAATCTAATACTGCTTAGCTTGCCTATTCTTTGTGTTTTACTTACCTATATTTTTTCTTACACATATTTACTAGTGGTGTTCAAACGGAAATTGTGTAGAAATGAAAACGAAACCTAACATAAAAGTAATCAAGGGAGGATGGTCGAATTGGAAAAGCGAAGGTTGCAAAAGCGCTTGCATCATGAAATCGAAAGGTGAATACCTACTTGCTTAATATATATGTCAGAGATGGAAAGCAAGCTAAAAGCCAAAAGCTAAAAGTGGAGAGTTTTTTACCTAAAAAGCAAAAGCTGAAAGCAAAAGCTAGAACGCACAAATAATTGAAAGCAAAAGCAAAAGTTTTATTTTTTCAGCTTTTCCAGTACTTATAAATTTTAAATTATCATTTTTTATATTCATTGATTATCTCGTCATCAAAACTGAAATGATAAAAATTATTATGTTGTACAAAAAGAAAATATTCAAAATGTAGGGGAAAAGCCGAAAGTCCAAAGCGGAAAGCTAAAAGCTAATGATATTTGGGTTGAAAAGCAAAAGCCAAAAGCGAAAGCTGAATATGAAAAAATTTGAAAAGCAAAAGCCGAAGTTTTATTTTTCAAGGTCAGAAGCTAAAGCTGAAAGCAAAAGTTTTATCATACGGCTTTCCATCTCTGATATATGTGCGTTCTTTATGGGCCAGAAAATTGGCAACTACCCGCATGACATTCTATAGTGATGTGATATCATATGCGTATCAATATCAATATCAGCATAAATAATATGTCAGAATTTTAGCTTGAGAGAGTTTTAGAATATAATCGATTTCTCACTTCATTAAATTCAAATTTAAACATCATACTGTTATCATACATGAGTAATTACTCGTAAATTGCAAAAACATATAGTTTGATATCAAAATGAGAGGATATTTAACGATATGCACTATTAATATGAAATTGACCCATGGTACAGCTATGGCTATACTTACACATGGGTAGCGAGTGTAAGTATCTGGTTCTCATTCGTGTTATAAATGAAGTTAAAAAATTGTTTGTGTTCAAGGATATCAAAGAAAAGTTCGAACATGCACAAATCCGATACCATTAAATTCCGAAGAAGGTTGCGAAGGTGCTTCCGAAGAAGTACAGTTATGTAAAGATGACAAAGTATGAATAATGACTAAATTCATGCGTTCGCTATATTCGCGATATATCAAAAACACATAATTATATATGTACACATTGACTACGTAGGTTTGCAAAAAAACCAAACGCATTAGCAGTACCGATTATGCAACGTACAAATGCCAAGAATTTAGTAAAATACTGCCAATTTTAGAAGCAAATAAGACTGGTATTCAAGCTCCCTACGAAGAAGGTAACTATACGTATCTGCATCGTAATTACATTATTATAATTTTTATCTCTTTTTTGCGGTTGAATCACAATTTTATATGATGTTGCGAATCATGAAGTAGGTTTAAGAATAATTATACCCTTCGAAGTATGATAAATAGACCATTTCGTTTTGCTTTGTTTTCTAAAGAGAGATTATGGACAGCTTGCGCAATATTTTGTAAACGAAAAAATTCCGATACATTTTACAGTCCACGACTCGATCTCAACGACTTGAATGTCGATCCATACTTTCCGGATGGAACTTGGTGTCATACAAATGGCAAACAACACTATTACTGTATTCAACATCAGTGCGTCCCAGAGGCGGTATTTCCTTCAATTTAAAATTTCTGTTTTCCAAAAAAAGAAGAAAATAAATCGGAAACAAAATTATATTATCTTCTTTCTTTCTTCAATCTAGGCCTTTCGAAATGGTAAAAGCTTTTTTCCGCAAGACATACCGATGGATTTAATCATACCGCAAGACGCCAATTTCGACATAAGCTCAACTCCGGAAGACATTCGTCAGTACCTAAGCGTCGATATGAACGGTTCACCAGTATTAAAAACATTTCATCAGTTGGAAAATTACACGCCTTACGATCAATGGTACGTCGATTCGAACTCAAAATGATGTGAAATTTCTCAAATAAGTAAACGAAAATCTAATCTTTATTATTAACAACTCGTGGCCAAGTGTAAAATACATAATTAAACATGAAAATCAATTTATTAAAAATTCTATACCATACATTACTAATAATACGTATAAATCACAAAGGAACGCAAAATGAAATATTAAACATAAATAGAAATATAAACCACATTTATATTTATTACTTAACAATAAAGTATCACAAAATGATGACGTAGATTGAACAAAATAAACTACTTAATTTAATATTGAAATTACAAACTTTCCATTCCACGCGAACACATTCTCCTTCTTCAAGTACTTCCCGAGTAACGTTATGGGAGCGTAAATTCCAGGCAAATCTTCCTTAGGCAATAAATTCTTAGCTAAGTCATCAGTAAAATCGTACATATTCTGTAGCATCAAAATAGGCGAATAATACGTCATATTTGCGGTAATATTTGGTGAATTCAGTACCGAGGTGATTTGAAAATCGAAATCACCCGTTAGCGTAATTTTACTCTGACTACCTTGAGTAGCGAAAGAGCATGGTCAACTGATCCGTTGGAGGAAGTGACCGTCCATACTAAAGTGTGATCGAATAGTTGCTTATACCCGTTGGGCATTACGGTGGGAATTAACACTGTCGAAGGTAGTTCACCAGACCACCACAGGTATTTAGGACCGCTTAACTCGGCGTATAAAGTTCCCGCGAGCACCTTACCGGCGTATCGTATGGAAGGCCTGTACGTCGACGAATCACTATCGTCTACGAATTCCGGTATGATCATCGTTACGTCTCCGTACCAATAAAATTTATTTTCGGAAAAGTTGCCCTTTAAAATAATACGCGAGTACTCATTGAAGTCCCAGTCTAAGAATTCTTCCAATTCTATAATATTGAAAATTACGTCGTCTCTGGTTGTTAAGTAAACAATGCTGGTGTAAACGTCCAAGGCTTCAATAACCTCGCTGTTGGGGCCTAACTTCAACGAAAATTGTCCTTCGTGCCAAACAACACCATTTTCTTGTTTTTCAGGTACAAGGAACGTGCCAAGTACAATACCACCATTATAATGAACCGACCATGCAATTGGATAGGCTACTGTATCGTTGTTGTCGAACCAGTGCATTTTTGGTTCAAATATCGCTGGTAATGAGCCATTCCAGAGCGTCACGTCTTGTCCATCTAAGACCATGCTGATCGATCCGGATGTTTTTAAATGTTGCTCTGGTCGCTTGGTTGTTTAATGATAATTCGTTTTCTTTTTCGAGATATGCAGGGTATTCTCGGATTACTATAGTGATACTTCCGTTCCACGTAGCATTATCGAAGATCACAGGAGCTATTATAGTACATGCTTCCGATTCGGCGGTTGCGTTTAATTCGAATTCTGGCGAGGATACGATTTTCGAGTAATAAGAGCAGTTTGGTAAAAGAGAGCAACCGGATATGGTTTTATAATTCAGGGAAAATTTTCCGTTCACATTTCCAGTGAAATTACCCTCTATGGATTCCGAACGAGGAGACCATTTCCATACGAGTAATGTATTGTGAATACCTTGAGGAATTTCACTAGGCGGTGTGATATCGAAGATTTCGCCACTTTCGACCCTAATGTGATCTGTAGTAAAAGTGATGGTACAAGTTTTAATTATACTTTCTTTACTCTCGCCCGAGGGGTTATTTATTAACGGTTTCAGCTTGAAAATTTCGGAGAACAATTTTCTACCATCTGTGTCATTGTGAAATTTTAATATACCTTCTTCTAGCGAATCTGTGCCTGACGTATTAAATTTATTTTCCTCGAGCGCAGCTTCATGCTTTAAAATTTCGAGTAATGTTTTATTCACGTGATCAGCATCAGGATCTACGAAACGGCCATCGATGAATACTGTGCCATTGCGAGATTTTAATATATCTTCTTCTAGCGAATCTGTGTCTGACTTATCAAATTTATTTTCCTTGAGCGCAGCTTCATGCTTTAAGATTTCGAGCGATGTTCTATTCACGTGATCAGCATCAGGATGTGCAAAATGGTCCTCGGTGAAATAATGCGTGCCGTACTTGTTAGCCTCATCTGTAGAACTTTCATCAAAAGGATTCCAAACGCGTTTAGTTTTAACATAATCGTGGTTAGGAGGTGGTTGGAACTGATAAACGAGTTCCTCATCGGAAACGTTATTATGATGCGATATAACGCTGAAGTTCCCATTCCAAATGAATTTATCGCCTGTTTGATTACCATAAATAATAACAGGAATACAAGTGCCATTTCCTTTCAATACAGATTTTAGGCTGCTATTGGTCGTGTAAATTGGTGACCAAATTTCCGTATCATTCGGTAAATGTAGATGCGAATCGGAGTCGTCGAATTTTAACGTGAATTCACTTCGTTCTGTTTTTTCATCGCCGTTAGGAATAGAAAACGAGCCATTAAGCAAGATCGTTTTATCGCTGCGTGATGTGATACCTCTCCAATTTATTCCGTCTTTAATTAATTTATCGACGTAACTTTTGGGTAATTCGATAGATTGGTTGAAAAAGGCGCCGTCGGAGTTATTGACGGTAATTTTGGAAACTTTGAATTGCGGTGGAGATTGATTTTTGGTGATGTTGGATTTAAATACTCTTAAATCTGGTTGAGATATATTTGAACAGAGAGTGCGATTATTTTCGGCACTGACGGATTTCATTACCGCTGGAGTGATGTAATCTAGATCATCGGCGTTTTGACAAAGAATACCGGCTAAAGATGTTTTTCGTATTTCATTCAGTTGTTCTGAAAGCAAATATTAACTCTTTGTAATTTATAACGTAAGTATTTCAGATATTGATGTATGAGAATCTACGGCTTGTATGGTAAATGTACTTAATAAACAAAGAAGACTAATAGGTTTCTCTATTGCAAAATGGGTAATTTTATTTTAAAATTTCCTACTATTTCAGATTTTAATTTTTTATACTGTTGCTCTGAAGTAGGTGTATTATTTTTATTTTAAATTTTTTTCCCAACTTTCTACCTTCATTTCCCAACAATTGTTTTTTTTTTTTTATTCTTCCCAAGCTGGCAAATTTTTTTTATTGCTTTTTTTTTCAAGCCTTGATCAACAATTTTTCATTTTCATTTTTTTCCCCTGGTTGGTATTTCTAATTTTTTGTATAACATTATCATTTTTCAAATTAATTTCTTTCTGCTTAATTTTCACTTTTTTTAACGTTCTCTCTTTACTTTCCAATTTTTTTTTTAATATAACTGCAATTTTTATGCCACTCTACGTTGAGTTCTTTCTAAGTGAATTTCTTTTATTCATTTTTTTTCCTGAAGTCTTATTTAAAAAATTTTTTTTAAACATTTTTAGTATTGTATTTCTCATTTTTTGTTTTTCATTGGAATTTTTCAAATTTTTCTTCAACTTTTTCTGTTTTTTTTTTCTTTTTTTTTGTCTCTTGAGCTTAAAAATTCACAGCAAAGGTAATTTTTTTTCTATCATTTCTTTGATAGCAATTTTTACTTTTGGCTATTTTATTTATTACAATTTTTCATATATTTTTATTTCTTTCCAATAAGTTTGATTTGTTTTTGAAGCTAAATGTTTTATAATAACGACAGCCTATAAAGAGCTCAAGTGATATGGAGAGGAAGGATTGGAGGGATGGTGTCTACTTATCTTAGCATTTTAGCTCACTTTGTAATCATTTGGCAAATATCCAACTTCTTTTTTTATGTAAGTATGTATATATATATAATTATATAGTGACCTATGGTCAAAGTGGCATCACTTTGCACATTCCTCAGAAGTGCATCTAATGTCACGTTAACGACACCACAATGGCGAACGCAATGTACAATTTCATAGGTTTTCTTGGAAACAAATTTTTAAAACGATGTCACTTTACCTGTAAACATCAAAAAAATGAGGCTACTACGACCGTAGATCGAAAAAAAATTTTTTTCTATGAAAAATAGAATATTAGTGATGAAGTGGCATCACCCAAATAACCACACCAGTGACGTCATGACACATAGCTGAATCGATGAGCAATGTGATGGTAAAGTGGCATCAAAAAAGAAGATGCCACTTTGTAAAAAAGATGCCACTTTACCTGTAGACGACGAAAAATGATGCCACTTTATCCATATATAAATCTATACGTATATACCGTGCGACACATCGAACCCCGAGTACAAAAGCGTCAAATTTCCCTCTCTAGTATAAAAAGAAGTTTTGATTAAATGTTGGTGACACTGCTTTATCGCTATAAGAGAAACGAACAAAAGTAAAGTTGTTTTATAAATAATTTGTTGCTTTTTACTTTTTGTTGTGAAACAGTGTTACCATCATCTAAGCACAGCATTTGTTTATCAGAGTAGGGAATTTGACGTTTTAGTACTCGGGGTTCGATGGGTTGCACGGTATATATATAATATCTTTTCCCAAAATCACTCCTATAGTCAGGGATTCTACATGTATAGAACTAGTTGCGCTTTTTTATTCAACTAAAAATGGCTCTTCTCTCAAATTTAAAAGAGACTAAAGGGGTCACTAAAAATTTGAAAATTTTTGATTTTGATGTCACATAATTAAACGAAAGATAGACACCAATATTTCTATGTATATTTCAATTTTCCAAGTCACTTCTTTCAAATACGACCTTTCTTAAGATACCAGAATAGAATTTTATAGCTTGGTTGACCATAATATTACAATACAAAGCATTAGCCTATGTACTCTGACTACAATAAAATTGTAGACAACCTTTCTTAGGTACACAAAAACCAGCATTACAGTTTTTAAATTTTTGATTTCAATTTTGAACGAGAGTTAAAACAAAAAATGGTTTTGAGAAAGTGTTGAGTCATGAAATCTTTTGAAACTTTTTCATCTTCACAACAAATAGATCTGGAATTGTAAAGCTTAAATTTCATACGCAGCATTTACTGGGAACCAATATATGACCACCTTTAATATTGGTTAAAATCAACGAAAAATTTATCCAAAATAACAAATGGTCAAAATTTAAGAAAGACAGAGGAGTCTAAAATAGCTGACATCTGTTAGATATGAGCTCATGTGATACCAATGGGCAATAATTGCTACATATTTTGAATTCAATTTCTTAAGTCGTTTTAGAGGAGGATAGGTAGTGCTACAAACTTATTAACTGATGTGAAAACGTTAACAACACTATCTACAAATCTAAACAAACTTGTATTAAAAACTCAGCCCCAGTGATGTAGCATGGCTGCTTACATTTTTTACCTTATCAATTTTTCAGTTTTTGTTTTATCTAATTATATTGTTATTTTTAATGCGGATTTCCTAGATACCGCATATATTTATCAAAAAACTCAACAGTTGAATTAACTTTAACTATGTATAGAGATAAGTAAGTACCTTCAGTGAATGCTTGCGGTTTCTCATCGGTTTCGTACCAGTATCTGTCGCCATATTTCAATCTGTAAAACTGGTCTGTAATCAAACACGTTAGAGTAGGCCCTACTAATCCACCTTCAATGGGATATTCAGACAATGAACCGGTGTACAAGTCTATTTCATCGACACTTCTATCAAACCAAACAAATAAAAAAAAAAACAAATTCCATTAAAGAATAACACATTAAGTATAACTAGAACGAAAATTAAGTACTTGTAAATTGATGAAATTATCTTCAGCGATTGTTGGTCAAAAACTGTCTCCAACTCTTCAAACGATGTGACCCTAGAAAACCCGCAATACTCTCTCCAATATGGATAGGTAGGTAATCCGTGATCTCTGCCTCTTTGTATATTAAGGGCGACTAAATCCAATCCAAAAGATCGGCTATAATTTGTCTTAGTTTTACTTTCGAATAAATGTTCTGTGAGCTGTTGAGGTGTTAAAAATTAACGTTTTGATAGTCATCGTCCAAGGGCAAGTATATTTGCTGATAGTTAAAGAACTTACTTGTGTGGTGAAATAGTTATCAGCTTTCTCGATATCGGTGTTGATAGCACCTCTGATGATGGCGTCTAAATCGCCTTCATACAATCCAAATGGATTGAAGAGCATTTTATGCATCTCAACGTACTCCGGACTAGAGGTATCGTTGGCCAAAAATTTCATTAAACGCTGTAGCATGCGAAGAAAATCGTTATAAATGTTTCAAAAACATCACGTATTAGCAAAAGTAATCGATTAGGTACTGTTTCTCACCGGGATCAGCGTATGAGCAAATCTGAACGAAGACGTTGCAAAATTATTACTTATGGTGGGATCGATTGTTGAATTATATTGGGTCCAGTATCCAGAGGTAGATGAATATAATTTCAATTTCGTCATTAAATCGGAACCTATTAAATCAGCATCATTAATATCTTGTAACCTCGAGTATTATGTTTTTTCGAGCTCTCGTGTTGGCGATGAAGCAACAAGTAAATTCACCTATGATGATTGGTAAGAATTCATTATACGTAATATGTTGTACTTGGGCGATTACTATACGCCTGGCTTCTTGATACAAAGTCTCATCGTCCCATTCTGGATTAAGGGAGTTCAATTGTTTCGCGATTACGTTATGTTGTCGGGCAAATATTAAATGGATCGACGTCAAATGAGTGTTTTCATTGGCACGTGTATCTCCTGCAAATTTTGCAATCGTCTACAGTTCTGCCTTCATGATTCAAAACATTACCTACCATTAACTAGGCATCGAAGATAATTACCAGATAAAAAGCAGTATCGTCCTTTCTTAATTTCTTCTTCTTGATTACATCCGTCAACCGGATCTTTCGAGAATGGCAATAATTCACGTCCATCTTTCGTATAAGCCGTTGTCAAACGACCTCCTTCAAATGTTCGCAATTTATCGCTCAAGCTTATTGTATTACCATAAATCATGGAAGCGTCTAAGTAGCTGCTGGCTTGATTTAATTGCTCACGAGGACCTATACGAGAAACGAGAATGAATAGGTAGTGATTTACAGGCCATCTGTCGCGATGTTTCGAAAAAAGCTTTAACTTCACTATAATGCTTACCAAAAGAACATCTAAGAGCTGGCGCAGATCGAACAAATTCCATACACGTGATGTTGTATTTACTGTAGTATTCGTCACTTTCATTTAAAGAAACGGGGAAACATTCTGGGTGCTTTATTGTAGAGTTGCAACATGAAATTGTACTGCCATTTGCTCCTGAAAAGATTGCGGCTTTCTTTATCGTAGCAAAGTGTAGGTAAATCTAGTGATAAACGCGTGAAATTACGTAGTAATCTTGGATCAAAAAGAGAGCTATGCATCAAAAAACACTCAATATCAGAAGTTCATTCTTGGAAATTTTTTTAAAATCAACTGAAAAGAAGAAAAGTCGGGGAAATGTTAGTGGACCGATTTATTGAAGATAAGTTTTTGAAATGAGTAAGTATGTTAAAACTCGCAGATAACGTCATTGACCTCTTTGCACCCACATCCAATAACAAAGCCGAAACCTACGGTCTATCTCCACTACAGAAGCACATAAGATTTTGACTTTGGGATGTACAAGGATCATATAAATATGTTTATAAATATTTTTTCAATTTTGTTTCATCCAATATTTCGAGATCATTTTGATCCAAATTCAAAGGGTCACAGTGTGGTTCTAAACTAACGTTAACCTAACACACGGATAGTTAAATTAATATAAACTCCGAAAAATCTCAATTCCTGCAATATCCAAGATAGGCAAAAAATTTATACATTTTACACGATTGTAGCGTGGCATTTTAACGCCACGAAGGTGTTGGTTATGGGGTAGTGAGAAAAGGGGGTATAATTTTTTGGAGGCTACGAAAAATGTCAGACAGAGAGTACCTAGTGAAATGAGCAGGTTATTTTTTTTCTTGTAAAATTAATTTTAATAGCATGGAAATATTCGATATATTACTCAGATTTTTCTAACTTGATATCGTGTGTTTTTTTTAAATTTTTTCTTCGTTTTTTTTTTTCTTTACATCATGATCTTACAGAGCTTCACAAATATATCTCCTTAAAAAACGGGGTGGTGGTCCTTATTTTCTGGAATAATGCTATTTAAATATAAACCGGCAGAGACGGATTTAGGCAAATTTCAGGGGCGGCAAATCTTGGTTTTTCCTGTGAAATGTATTATGACGATCGATTGAAAAAAAATTATGGTAGTTTGTTGGATGAACTTATATAACATGTATTAAGAAATCAGTTTTAAAAAAAGATTATGAAAAGTTGAAAATTAAAGTACAAATGAAAATAGTGTTTTTTTTTTCAACTGAGTTTTTTAAAATTAAAAAAACGTAAGCAGCCATGCCGCATTACTGGAGCTGAGTTTTTAATTGGAGCTCGTTTTGATTTACTAATAACCCCGCTTAACCGTTCATGACTACAGGCCACACCCAATACCAAGTCTGAAAACCCCTACCCTATCCTTTCCAAAAACACTTAAGAAGTTGAATTTGGCACAAATGTAGTATTTCTTGCCATGAAATAATCATGTGAACACATATTTCTCAAATTATAACTATTTGAGGGTCCTCAAATTATCTTCAAATCTTGATAATCCGCCATTTTGGATCCATTTTGACTCAAATTTAAGGTTATATTCTGGTCACAAACTAAACACACAAAGGACCGATTTGGTGATGAGATATGGAAGATTCATGAAATTTCCTGCAGCAATTTCCCCTCCAAAAGCCGTTTTTTGCTCTAACTCCCCTCCAAAATCACTGAGGAAGCTAAAATCAAAATACGTTTGTCACTTGGGCTCATTTTATCATATGACACAGCAATAACAAATTTTCGACCCCTTCTGTACCCCCACCACTATTTTAGGTTGATAACCCCGCCTTCCCCCTCCAACATCATGTATGGAAGTGAATTCGGGATATAGTATACAACTTATCCCCAATAACCATATGAATTCATATTAATTACATTTTTACCAACTTGAGGCTCCTCAAGCTCTACTCAAAATTTTGATAATCCGCCATTTTGATCCATTTTGATCCAAATTCAAGAGGTCATATTGTGGTCACCAACTAACCTCACACACAAAATTTGACCTCTTTAACTTGATTTGGTGGGGAGATATGGAAGATTCAAGAAATTTCATGACTCAAAACTTCCTCAAAAAGCCGTTTTTTGATCTAACTCCTCTCAATATGCACTTAGAAGCTGAAATTTGGATATGTTAGTATCCGTGACTCACTCTTTCATATGAAATCAAAAACGAAAAATTTGAGCTATTTGCCCCTTCTCCAGCCCCCTCAAAATTTGAGTGATCCGCCATTTTGAAATTTATCGAAAAAACAAAAAAACTATTTTTGCGTATTTTCAAGAAGAGTTCCTCACCGAATTTTGAGCGAATTTTATCCACACCCGCCTGCGCAAGGCGAGTGACACAAAAAACGCAATTTCCTCAAAAACAGGTTTTTGCTAACTCTCCTCAAAATGCACTTAGGAAGCTGAAATTTAAATATGTTGGTGTCCGTGACTCACTCTTTCATATGAGATCAAAAACGAAAAATTTGAGCTATTTGCCTCTTCTCCAGCCCCCTCAAAATTTGAGTGATCCGCCATTTTGAAATTTTTCGAAAAAACAAAAAAAGCACTTCTGCGCATTTTCAAGAAGAGTTCCTCACCAAATTTTGAGCGAATTTTATGAATACTCGCCGGCGCTACGCGTGGGGGAAAAATATATATACCAAAAAGTTGGACATTTGCCAGTTGATTACAAATGGTCTGAAACGCAAAGATTTGAAGACCCTCCCCTCCCTCGACCTTCCCTTCCCAAATCAGGTAGGCTGTAATAGCTATCGTTTTTATTAAAAACTCAGCTAGAAACGAGAGCTAAATAATTTTTTTTCCACGCCTGATGCCGACAAGTATTCAGGTGATATTCACTCAAAATTTTGTAAGAGACTCTTCGCTTTTTTGTTTTTTTGATAAAATACAAAATGACGGATCACCAAAGTTTTGAGGGAGGCTGGAGAAGAGGCAGATAGCTCAAATTTTTTGTTTTTGATCTCATATGAAAGAATGAGTCACGGAAACCAACATATCCAAATTTTAGCTTCCTAAATACGTTTGGAGAGGGAGTTAGAGCAGAAAACGGATTTTTGAGGAAGTTTTGAGTCATGAAATCTCTTGAATCATCCACATTTCCTCACCAAATCGACCTCATTTTAGCTTCCTACGTGGAGTTTGAGCAAAAAGCCGCTTTTGGATATGTAGGATTAGTTAATAATCAGAATATGTCCTCTTCAATTCAATTCAAAATGAACCCAAAATGACGGAACGGGAAAATTTGAAAAATATGTGTTCATATACTGTTGCATTGCAAGAAACACTACATTTTTTCTAAATTTAAGTTCTTAAGTGGTTTTTGGAAGGGATAGGGTAGAGGTTTTTAGACTTGGTATTGGTTGTGGGCTGAAGACATGAAGGGCTTAGCAACGATATTTCCAAACCTGATCAAGCCTTAGTTGAAAACTCAGCTTCAGTAATGCGGCATGGCTGCTTACATTTTTTTTTTAATGTTAAATCAAACTTAAGAGTTTGGCTTATGTACCAAAATTAACGTTTTAAAAAAAATATGCTACATGAAAATTTTTTACATTTTTTATGGGGGGGGGGGCAAAAATTTCTGCTCACAGGCGAAAAATCCTAAATCCGCCTCTTATAAATGATATTATAATAATTTCTGTGCTTCACGACGTAGTATCATTTTAGAGTAACTTTTTTCTCATAAATTGGGTTTTTTCAAAATCAACTTATTTTTCTTTTCGATTTTTGAGGTGAGTAACCTTCAGTTTTTTTCAACTTTCTCCCCTTCATCGAATTTCACTTTTGGTGTGAAGTTCTAATGCACACCACTCTGAATCAGAACCAACTAGGATACCATTTGCATATAATTTCTTCAAGACTTATAGAAAAATGATGATAAGATACTTGGGCATTGAAAAGTACGTATCTCGTACAATCAAACTAAAAACCTCCATAAATTCATACCTCTAGACAACGCTGTTGCCGTAATATCATGATCGATGAACTGTCCCCAGACGGCCAACATGACCGAAAAATTGTTATCTTCTCTGTGAACAGGTCTATGTACCATCGTGCTGACATCCCGAGCTGATGGCAAATCAGTAACGAAACCGCCTCGCGGAGCCGAAACACCATCGCTGTAATTGGCCGGCAATGCTCTACGGAAAGGGGTCATCGCAACACCCCATGTCTGAGAGTGATTTAAATTATTGCACGATCCATTCACTGTACGATATTTGCTGAGCGGACAGTTCAACGTTTCGTTCAACTTATCGCATTGGGTCTCCTTGGCCCATTTCAATTCGGAAAAACATCCGTAAGGAATGACCGATGAATAACCTTTGGCTCTAGAGACCAATACACAAAAATTAAGACAAAATAATAATTACCTGAAAAAAAATCATATGCTACACATGTCAAATACATACAGCAAGTACTTGGTGGCTTCATTTTCAACGTATCCGAGTTTCGATAAATTATACCCCAATGGCGAGTACACAATCGCATACTGGTGTTTATAGGACGGACTATTCGATGAAATAGGTTCGATGATATTTTCGATATTTTCTCGTTTACCCAGCTCCTGTTTACCTTCGTCGATCGCCTCGTTAACTACAGTGGAGATGATCGGCGAAAACAGCGCATCTTTAGTTGGCAGATCTACGACGAGGTAAAATTCATAAGAACAACTACTATAAAGGTATCACAGAGCGTTTATTATTCGCAGATTAATCAGAGTACCCGGTCGAGGCCATGCGTTACTCAGCAATTGTTTTAAACTGGCATTTCTCGAATCTGGCGCGAACGAAACACGTTTATTTTCCGATAAAAACCATACGGTCGCCGCTCCCGCTAACGCTAGGATTACTCTGAAAAGATAAAGCAGGTATAGCACTGATAATTAACTACACACAATCAACGTGTCACAATGGCGAAATAATACTAACAAAAGGGTGATGAACGCGCATAAATGGAATCTCTTATTTTGCTTGACATAAGGCCGAGGTGGAGATCGATCAGCAAGAGTTTCACTTCCAAGAAGTGGTGTGCTTTCGTCAGCCGCCGACATTGGGAACTAGGAATACTATCCTACAACTGTCTCATCCCTATTAAACGAATAAAAAATAACAATCAATGAATACTCGTTTATCGGTTCGATAAGTATACTCGGAAATCTTTCTATCCAATTATCATCTAAATTATTCCACTAAAAAATCGATTCTCTTCGAAAATTAAAGGTAACTACAAATTTCGTTGATAACCTTCCCAATAATTGATAACACAACTATTACACTCGTACGAAGTACTTTGCTTCCTATTATACTGAATGTTTTAGAAGTAGATGACTTGAATGAGGGATGTGATGATAGGCCAGATTCACTTGATCAATGTTTTAATCGTTGCATTTTATCCCTAGTTGTGCAACGGAAAAAAGTACCTTTTCTTTCACCACTATGATGAAAAAATAAATTCTCTGAATTTTCCTTAATGAATTATTCTTCGAAAAATTTTAAAAATTATTTTTCACTCTCAAATAAGATACAAAATTTTGACGAATCAATTGAATCCAAAAAAAAAACGTAAGCAGCCATGCCGCATTACTGGAGCTGAGTTTTTAACTGGGGCTTGTTTTGATTTAGTAATAACCATGCTCAACCGTTCATCACTACAGGCCACACCCAATACCAAGTCTGAAAACCCCTACCCTATCCTTTCCAAAAACACTTAAGAAGTTCAATTTGGCACAAATGTAGTATTTCTTGCCATGAAATAATCATGCGAACACATATTTCTCAAATTATAACTATTTGAGGGTCCTCAAATTATCTTCAAATTTTGTAAATCCGCCATTTTGGATCCATTTTGACTCAAATTTAAGTGGTTATATTCTGGTCACAAACTAATCCTACACACAAAGTTTGACCATTCTAGGCCGATTTGGTGATGAGATATGGAAGATTCATGAAATTTCCTGCAGCAATTTCCCCTCCAAAAGCCGTTTTTTGCTCTAACTCCCCTCCAAAATCACTGAGGAAGCTAAAATCAAAATACGTTTGTCACTTGGGCTCATTTTATCATATGACACAGCAATAAAAAATTTTCGACCCCTCCTGTACCCCCACCACTATTTTAGGTTGATAACCCCGCCTTCCCCCTCCAACATCATGTATGGAAGTGAATTCGGGATATAGTATACAACTTATCCCCAATAACCATATGAATTCATATTAATTACATTTTTACCAACTTGAGGCTCCTCAAGCTCTACTCAAAATTTTGATAATCCGCCATTTTGAATCCATTTTGATCCAAATTCAAGAGGTCATATTGTGGTCACCAACTAACCTCACACACAAAATTTGACCTCTTTAACTTGATTTGGTGGGGAGATATGGAAGATTCAAGAAATTTCATGACTCAAAACTTCCTCAAAAAGCCGTTTTTTGATCTAACTCCTCTCAATATGCACTTAGAAGCTGAAATTTGGATATGTTAGTATCCGTGACTCACTCTTTCATATGAAATCAAAAACGAAAAATTTGAGCTATTTGCCCCTTCTCCAGCCCCCTCAAAATTTGAGTGATCCGCCATTTTGAAATTTATCGAAAAAACAAAAAAACTATTTTTGCGTATTTTCAAGAAGAGTTCCTCACCGAATTTTGAGCGAATTTTATCCACACCCGCCTGCGCAAGTGAGTGACACAAAAAACGCAATTTTCTCAAAAACAGGTTTTTGCTAACTCTCCTCAAAATGCACTTAGGAAGCTGAAATTTAAATATGTTGGTGTCCGTGACTCACTCTTTCATATGAGATCAAAAACGAAAAATTTGAGCTATTTGCCTCTTCTCCAGCCTCCCTCAAAATTTGAGTAATCCGCCATTTTGAAAGTTTTCGAAAAAACAAAAAAAATACTTCTGCGCATTTTCAAGAAGAGTTCCTCACCAAATTTTGAGCGAATGTTATGAATACTCGCCGGCGCTACGCGTGGGGAAAATATATATATATATATACCAAAAAGTTGGACATTTGCCAGATGATTACAAATGGTCTGAAACGCAAAGATTTGAAGACCCCACCCTCCCCCGACCTTCCCTTCCCAAATCAGGTAGGCTGTAATAGCTATCGTTTTGTTAAAAACTCAGCTAAAAAGATAAACTAACCATGGGAAGGGAACAAGGGCTGGGAGTCAACCAAAAATTTGACTCCGACCTTCGTTTGACTTCAGAATAGGCTCGTAGCGTGCCTCTCATTCCAGAAAAGGCTAACCGAATCGTGGAGAGATTATTGGCTCTGGTACTCCTGAATTAAAAACATAATTGTTCTACTAAGGTAGGCTCAAATTTTTTTATAGGAACTCAGCAGCTCTGCCACCATACTGCTTTGGAAATCAATTTGGAATTTTGACTCCAACTTCAGCCTTTTGATTCTGGAATCATTTCTTCACTTCAGAACTGGGGCAATATTTTTCAGTTTTTTTTTTTAAAATTTACTTCAAAGTTGTAATCAAATTTTCTCTAATTTTAGAAATAGAAATTAGAAGTAGGTCAATTCGAACAAAAAGTATGAAAAAAATTATTCACCTATTTACTGATTTGAGTGCCCTTGGAAAGAAATTAAAGGGCGTGAAATGCCAAAAATTTCAGCAAAACTCGCATTTTTTCAAAATTTTCTAAAAAAAATTTGTGAGTAATAATTCCTATTATGTGAGGAAAATAATGAAAATTTTCTTCTTCCAAAAAGTTCCTGTTCATTGAAGCGGTATCTGTTCAGATATTGGAGGTGTTTGATTGTTAGTAGGAATAATATTTTTTTCAGTCATTGGATTTAACCATAGAATTTTTGTAAATTATATTTTCGATTACACATTGACGAAAAGAGTTTTACGATTGAATGGAGACCAAGAATGCAATGATTAAATAGAGATGGGAAGATAAAAATAAATTCACAATGAAATCTTTTGAGAAAAATTCGTAAATTTCTCAAATTCACATCATTTGAATTTTTTCATTCTTGAATATTACATTCACTGCATGAGGTTTTTCTTTATGCTAATCAATATCAAAAAATAAATTACAAAAATTATAAAAGAATATTTTAACTTTCAGTGGTCAGAATCATTAACTAAATAAAAATCACTTTCACTGAATAATCTAATACTTCTATAATTAAAAAAGATGGAAGCAAACTTTAACAAAATTAACTTTTGTAAAAACAAATTCTCAGTAACTACTTTTTAACATAATTATGCAGTTTATTAATTTTTATCTTTTGATAAAAATTTGAAAAAATAAAAATTCTTACACTTGTGTAGCATTCGCAATTTCTAGCCCTCTCCCCGCAAAATTTGGGATAGTAATAAGTATCGTTCCTACCACTACACCCCTCCACATTTTTATTCTTTCAATTTTCAATTTTATTTAAATGAAAAAAGAGCTGAAATAATTAATCATTCAAACGTAGTTTTCTTTAAAATTCATTACAATTGCAAAAATGAAAATATTATTATTTACTGGTGAAAAATAACGACATTTTCAATCAATTCCCCCTCCTCTGGGAAAAATCATGCAACACGTGTCTGTACGATGGTAAGTACCAAGTCTTTATTTTTCATCACCTCATCCCCCTCCTCTTTCCAAAACATCAAGAAAACATGTTCTTTTATTCAAATTACATATTATCAATTTTTCTTCCCTACCCTCCATCCCTCCCCCACCCAAAAAAGCAATTGAAAAAAAAACGTCGCCAAGTCGAAATCACGCTGACTATTTTCTTGCTTCCAGATGACCAGTTTCACTTCCCTATTCCACTCTTTCCCACTCCTGACTCGACTATCCTATTAATCGAAACGAGTAATTTTTGAAATGAAAATTACCGATACAGAAAATTAATTCAGCATAATTTTCTCGAGGCGTACGTACATCGGAATTAAACGAAGACAGAGTTAAATAAATGTATATCTATCGTAGAAAAAATTACCAGTTAGTTGAGCAAGGTCTCATAAATAAACACGCGTTATTCAAGAATAAACGAGAAATATGGCTTTAAGCAGTCGAGCTTCATTTCGTGAATTTAATATAAGTAGGTAAACAAGATGCGACGAGATTTTTTGTTCGTAAAGCTTTTAAGTACAAATACGAAGATAGGTACGTATATTCCAAACGCCCTCTCAATACCGCGATAGTCAACGTTGTGAAAATTATCGGTTCGGTCTATAGTATTTTTGTTTTGGAATCGAGTAAACAACCTCCTTCCCCTGCCCACCTATTAGCGCGTGTTCGTAGGAATTTGTGATATCGTATTATGCAACGTGGTGTATAGATAGGAATAAATGATCGAGCTTTATTGCTTTCATTATCAATGTATGTTATTCTTTTTAATTTAACTGAGAGAATAATGAGTATTGACCATCTTCGTGATTATCTACACTTCCCTCATTCTAGTCGTTATAATGTAGGATATGGTATTTTTCATGAATTACGATATCTTTACAAAGAGAAGTATTACGTAGTAACTTAGTACTGTCTAGGTACCTCCTACAATAGAACGAATAGTCGAAGATTTTTCATTATCAACTTACTGTGAGTACGATTTGAAATAAATAATGATAAAAATTCACCGAATCCATTGAACCAAATAGACCATTATACTCGAGCGTTAGTGAGAAATGGAATTTCATAGTGATAAAAACGTTACATCGCCATCACAAGTCGATGGAGCGATGAAACAAGAAATTCTGGTTTTCTTCAAATACCATGGAGAATACATTTGGCTTATTTCCATCGCAGGAATAAAAAAATTATATATTTTTTTGAATCCACTATTTTGTAAAGTATAAATTAGACTTTATTGGTAATTTCGTAATTTTTTATATTGTTTTTTTTATTTATTTATTTTTTTTATTTTTTATTTTTTTTACTCGCCTACGTAATCATTACAAAGTATGAACCGTGACGCCTAAGTGGGTGATTATTAAACACTAATAACTTGTATCTACTTGCGAAATCACTATCGATTTTACTTCTCTTAATTAACGAATCTCTTATTTCATTGCCGAAGTACCTATTAATTTGATACGAGCTCGTTGCTTTCATTCAGATTTATTGACTCCGGAGTCAAAGAGGGGTTGAAGTCAGATTTCATTTGTGACTACGGATGCCCGGAGTCAAAATTCAGCCAGAGTGCAGCTCAGAAAATAAAATGCTCCGAAGTCGAAGTTAGATGTTTTTCAATGTGATTATGTTCAAGATTATATAAATACTGAAATTGGCATTCTATTCCATCACATAGATACATACATCACTTGTAACTTCTATACCTAAAGATACTACTCACCTGGTTCTTAGAATAATATTATTTAAATCACACACTACCTACACTTCGCACCTATCTACAACTCTACAGTCATATACAATTACATATGTACATGTAAAGAATAAGAGTTGAAAAAAATACGTTGTGATATCGGTACATTTCTGTGAGAAAATCACACTTATAATGAACTATATAATACTCTATAATATAATAAAATTTCCAATACCAATTTCAACACTGATGTCAGACCTTAAACAAAATATTTGTAAACCTTATCTCGACCACATCATTGATCATGCTTCCTTCTATTCAAACTTGGATATCGAATGTAAACTTCACATAATACATGCATACGTACATATTATACATATACCTATTACCTATATTTATACATTTTTTACGCAATAATTATTCGATCTTATAGATTGTTATTGATTTATATCTAATTCGATACGAAAGTTCAAAGGTGTAACTTCCTTTACGTAATGATATTCGATATTTTAACAAGGTAAGAATACAATACACTTGCGTAAAGTGAAATTTAATACACGTGGTGGTGATTTTCCTACCTTTTACATAGTAATAAGAAACCAAATAAGAACATCAATGAAGTTTAAATATGTTCTGCATTAAATCAAGTAAAAAATGGCAATATTGTAATTCGTAAGGTTGAAACAATCGAGAAGTCGCTCCACAAAAACACGTCAAATGCGAAAAAATGAATTTTTTTGTATCTAAAATATAATTAGGTAGATTTTTGAAAATAATCACATTAGCTGCAATTTTGTAAATAAAATAGGTATAAGAAATGAATTTTTTATTAACCAGAAAAGGCTGCATGAAATATCGATGTAGAGTTTGACCCTTTTGCGATCATACGAAAATTATGAAATTCAGATGTTAATTACATTAAGCAGATAAATAATAAATAAGTTATAAATACCGTATCCAATTCAGCTCACAATCGACAAACGAATTTAATAATTTGAAAAATAAAATACAAACTGAACATACAAACTCGTAATGAACAAAAATACGACCACTCGTGACAAACATTCACGACACAACGTGATCGGAAGACCTACAATATCAACTGTTTATTCGGAGAATTTTGTTAATCGGAGTAAATAGGCTTATAGGTATGCGATAAATTTTAACGATAGGACAAATAATAATTTAGAAAAAGAAAAACTCGAGTGAACGAAATTACTAACCGTTTGTGCAGAAAATTATTACGAAAACTGAATCGAATGATTGCGAACCAACGTTATCGAAAATATGTAAACTAACTGTATAATTATGAAGAAGAAAAAACCCGGTAAATCTTTAACAAACTTGAAGTTACCTTGATTTTCAGTGTTACCAGTACCAGTTATACTACGATATGATGATAGGTTCGTAAGCGGTGTTACAGAGTACTGTCTGTGCCGCGGATTGCATATTAAATAATTAAAAATGAAGAATTACATACAACATTTAAAACAAACTGTAACAAGTGCCAAAACAATCAAATCAAAAATTAAATTATACCTTTGAACTAGAAAAAAAAATTTTTGAGGGAACGAGAAACACTTTCAAAATATTGATTCGTTCTTTCGTTTCTGTTGCGGTTCCGTTTCCAACTTGTAATTTCATTTTGTTTCGTTTCCGTTCCATTTCCATTGAAAAAAATCGCCGTTTCGTTTTGTTGTTACAGCTCTGATTTTAAGCAAAAAAATCTTTAAGCTTTCTTAAAGAGAGAAGAAAAATTATTTCATAAGTTCAAATTGAAGAGAAAACTTCGATGAATAGGCTGAAATAAAAATGGAATAAAATTGTGATTTAGGAGACAGGAAAAATAGGTGTGAGGAATGTTGGCAAAAATTCGCCTGTATAATAATTTTCATCATGTGGAGAAAATATCGATAAGAACCTACTCTCACAAAGAAGTTTTCATTAGTTAGGTCACTGACTCAGTGTCTCCACTTAGTTTTGGAGATATTCGATGATTTAGTAGGAACGATTTTTTTCTCCAGACAAAGATTTTGGTTGAGGAAATTTTTGGAAATTATTCCCCCCCCCCACCCCTTTCAACTTTTAGAACTTATTTCTTGATATCGAATTAAAAAAGAGAATTTGCGATTAAATAACGATCTTGAATCTAAGAATGTAATAATGTAATGAAATTTGAGAAAGTTATTAAATTCTTGTCAAAATATTTAGAAGTAAATTTCTTTCTTTCTAGTCATGATTCTTGGCCTCGATTTAAAGGCATAAGTCTATTCTTTAATTTGAGGTCAAAAACTGAATTCTAAAAATAAAAAAATAACAATAATAGGAGATAATAACAATTTGTAGAATTTTCCAATGATTAGAATCATTACCCAAGTGAAAAAGATCATGCTTACTGAATAATTGAATATCTTAAATAATAAGTAAAAGAGATAACCCCTAAACCAATAGAACATTATTTAAACGAAGAGACACTCGCCAACATTTTAGTAGCATGGTAAAAAAATTTACTTAAATATTTGTCATTGTTTGTATTTTGTCTTCAGTTTTTGCCAACGAAAACACCAACTAATCTATTTATTCTGGGTTTCAGTTCCCGTTTGGTTTTTAATTTAAGATCATAAAACGATTCTTGCGTCTTTTTCAATTCAAAAAATTGTAGTACAAATGAGATAAATAAAAATAATAATTTTTTTACTTTCTTTATTGCAAGGTCTCATCATGTTATGCAACCATCATAACACCTATCTATATCTATCTTAATCTTATCTTAACCCGCCATAGGTAGCATGGAACCAGGATTGGAGACTAGTACCAACATATAACTTAGCCCGCAAGTAGTTGCTTGCGCCTAGTCTCACTCCCCTTATGTGTTCATCGTATGCAACCACATGTACGTGAAAGTACAACGTACAATATTTTTTAAAATTCAAGTGAAACTACTGATTTTAGTATCTAAGATGATAGAAAAAAAAATTACAAAAAATTTGTGATATACACTTTTTGCCTATCTTCATTTTAGAAGGAGCTACAATGATTTAAAATTTTTCCAAAATTCTTTTTTTTTTTAATTTGACTAAAATTGTTCATTTAAGTACCGAATATCATAAAATTTGCAAAAAAACAATTTTTATACGTTTTTGCCTATATCTATTTTTGAAGGAGTTTCAATAATTCTAAATTATGTAGTATTTTTAAAAATTGAAATGGACTATAAAGTATTTCGTATCTTTTTTTAATTGCAAACATTTCTTCCTAAAATAAATTTTAATGATTTTTTGACTGATGACTTCAGAATTTTTTCGTAACACGCTAGATTGTTGATTGTCATTGTTACTACCCAGTATCCACAGATTTTTTGTTTATTTAATCCAAATACTCCACTTATAAAGAAGCTAAACTTATGAACATGGTGATTGATGATAAACAAATTTTTCCCACATAATTTCTGTGCATCCCCTTTGAAAAAAAGACATAATTCAGACTCAGCTATGAAAGGCTTATAAATTTGTGTTAAAATCAATTTATAAATTAAGGGGAGACTCGCCTTTTTTAGGCGGTTCTAAAATACGATGTAATTGCAAAAAACACCTGGAAATAGCTTTATTATGAAGAAAAAACATTTCTCTTTCAGAATAATTATGTGAAAATTATTTTTGAAAAGCCACTTTGAGATATTCAAATTTCAAGTTTGCCAAAACACTATTTTTTCACACATCTCCAAAGTGCTCGGACAAAAAGAACCACAGTAATAAATAACTGAAATATGAATGTTAATGATTAGAAAGCGATTACAAAATTACAAAATTAATAAGAAATGTATTTTTACAAGTCAACCAACATCTACCCAAAAACTGCACCCATGTTATTCGATATTGTCATAACTCGCAACTGATCTCATTCAGAGCACATATTACAATGGAGCCATTCTAACTAACAATAACCAACTTCAAATTTAAGTTATACATGTGGCGTATCGTAAATTTATAGTAGAATTTTGGTATTTACTCTTTTTGACCTTTTATTTATTACCAACTCATTTAGCATTTTGGTTCTTTATGCCTGGATTTGACTTTTTCGATAAATATGGACAAAGTAACTTAAATTTAAAAATTCATAAATTCTTACACAGGAATGAAAAATATAGGAATTTACCCATCTTCATGTAGCAAAAAATTTCTTTGAAGATGAGATACAAGAGAAATCATTTCGTTTTGAAATTTCGAGATTCTCTATTTTTGGTAGTACAAAATCAGCTTATGTCAAATTAAATAAAAAAAAAAAATAAAAAAAAATGGAAAAATATACTAGATATTTTACGGTTGAAAATGTTATGGTTTACACTTTTACCAAATGCAAATATTGTCAACTTTGCAAAATAAATAGCACAGCCATAATACTGATGATTCTTTATGTCCTGTGGTTCTATATGTCCAAGTTTCCACTATGTTGAAAGAAAGAATGGACATTTCTACTTTGAAACAAAAATGCTTATTTTATGGAATTAATGATAATTATTCAAAATTGAAAAGAGTTGATACGACGAGCAAGCGAAGCGACCAACGGGGGTCTGGGGGCTCAGCTGTGCTAGTATCTATATACATATATGAAACCGCAAAGTTTGGTTTTTTCTTTGTTATGTTTCTCCTCCGCAACCACTGGTTCGATTTTGACAAAATTTTGGTTTCCCGTCTGAATTAACGTGTAGATGGTTTTTAACTATAATCCAAACCCCCAAATCCAAAATGAGGAATTTTGAATAGGGCTCTCCTAAATTTCAAAATTACATTTTTTTTTAATAAATGGATTTTAAAGTATGAATCGATTCTTTCATGTTCTTACCATTTTTCATTTTTGGGGCACCCTTACATCTCAAATTTGACTCAAAAGTAGCATTGTAAAATCAAAAATCGTTAAATTTTTTTTTTTCAAAAATAAGCCGGACATTCTTTGCGTTGTAGTTAGCCAAGTATTCGTATAGATTTTTAACGATTTTCAACCATATTTGGGGGAGGGGGTGAAGAAAAACCAAAATTCTGTATTTTTTCTTAAGAATGGCCTCAAAATAAGGTTGTAATCGCGAGTTACAAATTCGAAAATCTTCAACGTTCGTAAATGACAAGCGCGTTGCATGTTCGTTGCATTCGCTTTCGCCAGGCGCGAGTTACACGAGGTAAACATGTTCGGCCTTAAATACTCGCTTTGATTTATTATGCTTAAACCCGTTAAAAAAAGGTATAAATAATTCATGCTCGCATGTTTTTCTTTGTATCGATGCTCACCGTCCCCCTTTAACCCCCTCGTATTCAGGACCACACAAGGTACAGAAAAGACTGGAGAAAACTTTCCAAATCGAAGTTGGCCATGAATCCATAAACGTGTCAATCGATCGTTTAAAACCCGCATACCTGTTTCCTTCAATTTCTGAAAAAAATTTAAAAATGCCACCTTCTCCTATCCACCAAAATAACGGAACTATATCCCATAATCCATCAAACTGTACCTCCAGTACAAAACCGATCCTACGAGCTCGCTTTGGTAGGGAAATAAAACCTGTAGTACGTTTCTCATCATAAATTTAAGTATTGTACATAATACATATAATATATTTTTTTTATTTGTTCGTTCGTTTTCGTAATGTAATGTTGTATCTTTTAAATCAAAACTTCTTTATATTATGTGCTGTTAATTTTCCCTATTTTTAGCGTATCTTTTTTTGCATTCTTAGATTAAGATGTGATGATAGTCTATACGATCTTTATTATTATTATTAGTATTTTTTTTTTTTTGCAACCTTTTTTTTCAACGCTGTTGCTGGGGGGAGAGTACTGCGGTGACCTTTGCTCACCGCTTTCGTCATTACAGCACCCTCCGATCTTTTAAGGCGATGTCTGCGACCCATGTCTTCCTATTTACAGCTTTCTCCTCTTTCCTTATTCTAAAATGTAATCCTCGATCTTTTGCGCCACGTCACGAACACCGCCCTTTTTATTCCACCGCCGCGATCATTCGCACCACTAAACCAGTCGCTTTCTCCTACCCTTAGCGATAGCGTGAATCACCCTTCGAAGACAACGCAAATAGCAAGTCGATCGAACCAGATGTTCTCGTTAGTTAGTTAGTTGTTACGTTGCTCGAATAAACGTTTTACGCGAAACCTCGCCTCATCTTTTTTACACGCACCCACACTATTTTTCCCCGTATATTCACTGTTTCAAAACGAGTGATTTGGATTAGCAGTCCATATAATATATGGTCGAAGACTTATAGTATTTTATACTCATCTAACTGAATGATTTGATATTGTAAGATACCCTTGCGATAGCAAAATAAATTAAAAAAGATAAGAGTAAGATTACTAATTATAAAATACTATAAACTTATTAAATTCTTTTCATCAGTCAGTATTCAAATTCTTTTCATCAGTCAGTGTTCAAATTCTTTTTGTAAGTGTAGCGTGATTTTGACTTTCCATTTAAATTTTTACTGTTAATTAAAGAAAATACTAGAAATGGTAGAAAAAAATTTGTTGCTTCAAACATTTATTTATTTTATTATATTAAAAAGAAGTTTTGGAACAATAATTATTGAAAATAAGAAATTCTCGTCCTCAACCATTTCTGTGAGCGAAGAAGTAAAAAAAGTGCGTAATCTTTGTTATTCTCGAATCTATTTTGATATTTGAAGTTATAATTTGTACTCTTACTTTTAGGAAATATGCATTCTTAATGCCCTGTTGGACAAAATTAGAAATTCTCCCTCTCAACAAGAAGCAGCGGTAGCGCAGGGAAAGGTATTGGGTAGATTTGAGGAGATGATTAAGCAATGTGCTAAGGAAAGAAAGACAGCTGATGAACGGATAACGGATATGGTAATTTAACTTTTAGTACTCATTACTTATGGAATGATGTGAATACTATTTATAGTAAATTTTTTTTTAAGGAATGGAGTGATTTATATTGAGTGCTGATTTTCTATTAAGAATTGATTAAGTTTTTTTCTAGAAAAATTATTTACAATATTCAGTAGTACCACATTTAACTGAGATTATACAGATGTACTTATATTTTGAATTAATATTTATATTAAAAATAAACTGCTTATGTTGAATTTTTTTTAGGATAAAGCCGATATGTACCAGTTACTTCTGGCACTTACATCTAGAGTCGACACTTTGGAAAAGATGTTAGCTCCTGGAAAAGATTTTAAAGGACAACCACGCGCTAAACGCTGGACATATATTTTTTCTTTAAACACTCCAGCCGTAGAAGATATACGTAGTAAAGTATATGCTGCTGGCATGACAGAAACCTCCTTTATAGAAGAAATAGAAAGATTAATGCACGAACTAAACACTCGAGCTCCTCACGTAAATGTTCCACTGCCAAAATTAGTAAGCGAGAAAGCAATTGAAGGAGCGCTTCGAATACTGGAAATAACTGATGATGATGATGATAAGGCAATAGAAACAGTAAAAATTTTGATAAAACCTGTACGTGGTGGAGATTTTATTCCTACTGAAAAACCTTAATAGCTCCCTGTTCTACTTTTTAAAAATGTACTCCTTTTTAATTTTAATCAGCCAACCATTATTTATATATTAATAAGAATATCGATTTCACGAATTTTGAATAATTATTAAGAAATAAACCTTCGACCATATACTATGGATTGCTAATTTAAATGGTAAAAATTGAAGCCAACAACATCAGCTAGATGAGCTGACGCATGCGCAGTTTCACATTCCTTATCAACTTGGAACACTGTTGATTTAAAAGATTTCCCGCACTTTTTGATGTGAATTGTTTCCTAAATTACGAGTATGTGAAATGTAATATTTCAAAGCATTTTGATTTAAAGTATCAATGTGATAGTCTTTCCCTTTTCATAATTTTAAAATAAATTATAATCTTCCAATCACCGATATTCGGAAAGACTATCACATTGATACTTTAAATCAAAATGCTTTGAAATATCACATTTCACATATGTACTCGTAATTTAGAAAACAATTCACATCAAAAAGTGCGGGAAATCTTTTAAATCAACATTGTTCTAAGTTGATAAGGAATGTGAAACTGCGCATGCGTCAGCTCATCTTGCTGATGTTGTTGGCTTCAATTTTTACCATTTAAATTAGCAGTCCATAGTATATGGTCGAAGGTTTATTTCTTAATAATTACTGAAAATTCGTGAAATCGATATTCTTATTAATAAATAAATAATGGTTGGCTGATTAAAATTAAAAAGGAATACATTTTCAAAAAGTAGAACAGGAAGCTATTAAGGTTTTTCAGTAGGAATAAAATCTCCACCACGTACAGGTTTTATCAAAATTTTTACTGTTTCTATTGCCTTATCATCATCAGTTATTTCGAGTATTCGAAGCGCTCCTTCAATTGCTTTCTCGCTTACTAATTTTGGCAGTGGAACATTTGCGTGAAAAGCTCGAGTGTTTCGTTCGTACATTAAGGAAATATGAGTTCTTTAGCGTTACAGACTGAAACGAATGGTAAATTAATTTTAACGAGTAAACGAAAAGTGTGCTCATGAATTGTTATGATTTTATATATTTACTATACAATAACTTGTTTTGAAACAGACTCGAATACGCCTAGATCTACTCCTCAAATTACGAGTAATATGGATTATAACTGCATTGAAAATGGATAAGTCCAACCTACTACTTCGTCACATTCAGGAAATATGAGTTCCTTAGCGTCACAGACTGAAACGAATGGTAAATTAATTTTAACGAGTAAACGAAAAAAGTTTGCTGGTGAATTGTTATGATTTTGTATACTTGATATATAATCATTTGTTTTGAAACAGGCTCGAATACGCTTACGCCCAAATATATTCCTCCTTCGTACGTGGGTAATGTAAGAACTCCAGATCTATCAACACCACGCCCCGCCAAAGCTTGCTTTATCATGGCCAAACGTATATTTGAAAAAAATTGTAAAATTAAAACACTAGAGCAACAAAACGCTGACTTAAAGCTAAAACAAAATCCTTAAAGGACTTGGTTAAGAATTTACATCATCGAAATCTCATTTCCGAGAAGGCGAGAAATAAATTACTGGTAATTATCTAATCATCATAAGTACCTATAACAGCTATAGCTAAAACTCAATGAGTTCGACTGAATTTTCTTCGTGGCTCACTTCACTTTACATCAGTTTTTTTTTTTTCAGTATACTGCTCGAAGCAATTACAATGGCGTTTCCCCACAATAATGAAATACATAATAATTTATTTTTTTTTTTTTTTCAATATTAGTATGTAGATCTAGATTCACTCAATAATTTTATATACTTACTTTTTGAAAATTTTGAAAATTTGCTTTCAGATAACTATTTAACTTAAGTGGTTGTTTAGTACATCTTACTTTGTTTATATAATAATTTTTTCTATTTGATGCCTCGATGGTTCTAATTAATATTTAATTTGTTCGTGCATAGGTAATAGTACATTATTGAACTAGGGAGATAAAATGGTTTTCAACGAATTTTGAGGTTTATTGCCCGAGTGAAGCGAGGGAAATAACTCAAAATTGTTGAAAATCACTTCATCTTCCTTGTTCAATAATGTACTATTACCTATGCACGAACAAATTAAATATTAATTAGAACCATCGAGGCATCAAATAGAAAAAATTATTATATAAACAAAGTAAGATGTACTAAACAACCACTTACGTAATCGTGGGAGATAAATGAGCATTTGAACCATCGAAATGGGCATAAAGTTACTTTATCTCCCTCAGTTACGTAAACATAATTATATACCTTTAAGTGAAGAATTCAGCTAGTTATACTGACTGGTTGTTCTTTTAATTTTCATTATTGTTTTTTAAAATACCTCAATTATTGGATTCGTGAATATTAATTAATAAGCAAAATTTAGTATTTATTGTTCATTTTTCTCATGAAATTTATAACGGAAAGAATTACCTGCTATTTATATTAGCGACGTCAAAAGTAATATAAAATAATAATGGACTGGAATTCTAATAAATATCTCAAATAAAAATATTGAGTACAATTGTTTATATTGCCTTCTTCTATACCTGTCTCTTATTTCTCTTTAGTTTGCTAAAATTTCTGCATTTATATATGATGTTTTCAATTCGACATTCTATGGTACACTAGGAATGTCAAGAAAACTTACCTGAATCTATCAAAAATTTGATGGAGAGACGAAATTGTCCTAAACAGCAGAAGTACTCGCCCGAGTTACGAACCTTTGCTTTGACTTTAAAATTTTACTCAACTAAGGCATACAAATTCGTTAGAAAGGTTTGGGGTAACCTGTTACCTGCCCCATCCACAATCCGGAAATGGTACCAGGTGATTGATGGAACCCCTGGGTTCACCAGCGAGAGTCTAACAGCAATTAAACTAGGCAGCGAAAAGGAAAAGCACTGCATTGTACTATATATGTCTTGGCTATCACACCCCATTTATTGAAATCATCTACTCTGGTAGAGGTGGCCAAGGTTACGATGAAAGTAATCTTAAATTGTATCATGAATTATTCGATTTGAAATGATCCAACCTAAGATGACAGAAAAATCAAGATCACATCGCTATATACTTACATTTTATTTGAAATGTAATCAAACATTATTCAATTTTCGCCCCCACCCCCTCCACAAAAAAAACATCACGAAAATACGTCGTCTTTATACAAGTAGGTATTATCAGTGATTTCTCATTTTCTAATTCTCCGCTCCCCCCCACCCAAAAAAATCTTCCATTGTCACTCTTTAAGTTTCCTATACCAATTGGCTAACTGTAAACGTTGTTTGAGGAAAAGGATTTATAATTTGGTAAATTCAATGAAAATGGTCTTCATCGCGAAGCAAGTATAAATGATTGCTCAGTTTCCTATGAAATGTTTCTCATGATCAGATCTTTGTCCATTCACAATTATTCTTATCAAAGATCAGGTGATTTTGAATTTGTGATCATTGCCATAAAGATCATAGTGATCTAAATATTGCCCATTTTTGACTCCAGAAACACTCTGTAATACCTGATGAATTAAAAATACTTGTTATCGTATGACCAATAATAGTCTCACAACTAGTCTTAAATACTGATTCACAAGTTCCACTGCCTACCAAATCTGAAATACTTCCCAACGAGCAGTAAACACTTGTTATCGTATATATAACCAATAAAAGTCTCATAACTTGTCTAACTAAGTATTCACAAGTTCTACTGCCTACTAAATTTGAAATACTTCTCAACGAGCAGTAAAGTGTTGTAAAAAGGATAATTCCCTAATTTAAAGGCATTTATAGGATGGACTCGGAAATCGAAAATATCGAATTTTTCATTTTATCAGTTATCGTGACTCGTGAAACGTTATAAATTTTTCTCTTGGCCGTTCTTCAATCAAATTAACACGCACGTTTTACTTTCGTCGACTAGTCAACTTAATTGTCGTAATGGTTGTAATCTTCGCAGAGCATTTTCTGCAATTCTTTTGTAACACTTCGTTATGCCCACTAACGGACTCTAATTTTCATCCGTGTACTTTAACCTTAAAAGGCAACACAGCCATAAATTTACGGATATTAAAGCAAGATAGGTACCGTTGAGTCGCGTGACTCACAAATTTCATCCTTTGACCCAGTTTTGTCCATTCAACACATAACAAGGTAGTTCAACGATCTTTAATACATTGTCGAGTGGTTGGTATCCATAAAAAAGTACCGTTGTGAAATTGTGTAAGTTGCATGAATGAAAAACTTTGGGCAGCCGGTAAATTTGAGATACAAGTATTCAATGAGCAAAGTACCGCACGGAATTGCGTATCGTTTCGATGAAATTTTCTAATAAAAAACGTTCCATGAATTGATGCTCTAAAAATAAATATAAACAAGGCTACTAAAAATAAGCATTAGTGTTTGTATAGGCTCTTTTATGCAGCCACAAACTTAAATAAGTCGTTTTTGATGTCCTTGCTTCATTAATTTAAAAATAAAATTGTGTTATTGTAATTTTTACATGTTACTAGTCGCTAATAAAATAAATCTAAATGTACGAATTTTTTCGATTACTTTACGCAATAACGGAATTATTTGCATCGACGTTAATTATCGTTATAGGTTCGTAGATATTTTAATTTTGTGAATCTATGATATTTTTTATCAGGCATCGAAGGTGTGTAAGGAAGTTGTAGCTGTAATTTAAAAAGTAATTTTTCACCGATACAAAATAGGCACTGTACTACTATACCTGGTTAATAACCAAAGTGAGAGAATGAGATAGTATGGGGAAATTTTATCTCAAAACCACCATCGATAAAACCATCCAGCGAGTCGGAAGTTCATCTCATTCATTAATTATCATGGTTAGGTATCTACAGTTATTTTTCTTTCGACAAAATTAAATGATGGATGCCTTAGAACTGTCTGAGAAAAATTATTATGGTTTGAATACATAGATGTAAATCATGTCGATAGAGAGGTTCTGATAAGATTTTTTTTTCATAGTCACGTGTGCTTGCGTTTCACTCCTAACACACTCTTGACTTACATTAGGGCATTAGGTAATAAACATTTATACGTATAGAAACGTATCTAAATACTTGACATTTTTTTTACAAACCAAAGTAACAGAATTGTTTTTTAAATACATGATTTTAAACCTTAAAGAAGGCATAGAAGGGTTTTTTATTAAATAAGTAGCCATAATCATTCCATACCCTAGCTATGTGTTCCCTATATTCTATACAGGTATTATCTTCTTTGACTTCGCGCACGCAGCACTCCATAATTATCTCCATGACAAATAAATTATTGTCAATTTGATATAACGCCAAATATACATATACTATTTGAAAAAAGTTTATATAGGCACGTGAACACGCTCGTATACTACTCATCACAAAAAAATTTTCGCCGGGGTAGGGTACCTATAACATTATTAACGTTTCGAGAAAAATCTTTTTTTTTTAGATACAAAAAAAAAAACACATGGTAAACTCTTCCTTCCAAATTTTACGTTTCTGGTTGTAAATGTCAATAAATTTTTAGCGAGTTTTTAATAAAAATCATAGCTCAGCCTATTTACTTTGAGAAGGCGGTATCGTCTCTGCGTTTCAGACAATTAGGTACGTATTTTAATAATCATTTGGCAAATATCCAACTTTTCTTTTTTCTGTATGCATTTTTGTCCTTACTTCGTATTGCAAAGGGGTGTGGAGTATGCATAAAAATCGCTAAATATTTGTTCAGAGATTGTTATTGTAAGGATCTAGGGAAGGGCTGAAAGGAACCTTTTTACTTTGATTCCTTTTTCCTATGTATTTTCTAGACTCGATCAATTTTAATAATAAACATTTTTTTCACCCAAGCCATTTCTTCAAAAAATTATTTTTTGCGGGTTCCAGATCCTGACCACTGATTTTACCTTCACCAAGTAGAATGTAAATACCACAGAAGATCAGAAGAGAATCAACGCAATAATATCACTAGTTCATACTAAATAATTATAGTAATTTACGTTGTTTCGTTAATAATTCATGATAATTCGAATCCTATCGTTTCATTTTCCTTTTTTTATCAAGAAAATATATCTTCAAAGTTTGGAAACATCAATTGACAATCGCTTTAGCGATAATTAAAAAACTATCATATCATAATTGCGAATACCTGCTTCGAAATATTTTCGATATAGTACTTTCTAGAAGTCAATACAAAAGAAACGTAGAAATGCGTTATCAGTGGCTAAACTTTCAACGAAAAGTACTTATGTAGACTCGCGGGCATGTGTGTGTAATAAGATGATTGAATAACGAAAACTTATCGCAACCTTTATAACGCGCTCACGTGAACTCAAATTCCGTTTTTGAGATAATATTTCAATGATAACGCCATCGCTCCATTTTATTTTCAATCGTTGATGATCGAAGTTAGAAACGTATAGTAAGCAACTTCGCTCGCTATACAGCCTTGCGCACAAATTACGCGACGAGGTTGATTACCTATTAGAATTTCTAATCATGCGTTCGACATATAGTTATTACATAAGCTTCACAGTACTTGTAAAATTGAACTTTGCGAAAGCTCTGGATGTGTTCACGTTGACAAATATATCGAAAATCTTTGTATATTACGGACCAGTCTAAGTGCTCCTAAAATAGACGAACACGAGAAGGCGTCCTACTTCCCACAGCTAGCGTACTTTGCCAGCAAACTAACAGCGTTAATGAACTCGACGATAGTTTTTAAAAGGAACGTTGATCTACCCACTAGTATTTCAACTTTTTATAATACTATAGCAAACTCGCGAATTTTATTTCGCTGTAGCCATCGAAGAACCGGAAAAATCCGTAGGTACGTCTAAATACAATGCGAATAGGAATAGTAAAAATAACAGTTTTTCATTATTATCAATGACAAGGACGTCGTATATTAATTACCACAATCTCATCATCGGTTTGTGGGTTTCATGTTATCTTCGTCAAAGTACTTACATCTTATCACGTGATGGCTTGGGCAATCTGTTCGTTTCGGTGAATTACCGTCCGACTCGTGTCTGCGTAATCAGCTTTCAATAATCCTTTCTATCGTTCCTCCCTATAAAAACAAAAACCATGAAATATATCTCAAGATATGCACGAGTTTATACTCATATTTCGACATTTTGCTATTCTTTTACACCAGAAAAAAAAGCAAGATGTCGTTGATCATCTTTAGTTTGCTACAAGTAGGTAATCTGATTCAAGTGATTCATCATCACGCTGAGTTAATGATCCCAAAATCTGTATTCACGAGATGAATACACGTTTACTCCTACAGGATTTGTATAACGAGTTTACAGATTTTCTTTGTTCATAACGCACTTGAATATACATCAGTATCTCGGTACTTGAACTGATGTGTTCTTGAACTCCGTTCATTTTTATGTTCGCTTTGATTCTTCTTCAAAATTACAAAAAACAAAAAAATAGATAACAAACTCAAGATCTAAAGTCAAAGGTCTACTTGTACAATATACAGCAAAAATTTGGTACCTTCAGGAACAATGTTCAACAGTACTGAATGTTATTTCAAATAATGTCTTCAAAACTAATATAGGTATTGTGTACCTAATAACCTTGCTGTTGTTTGATGGGATTCTTGTATACATCCCTACAGTACGAGCACAGGAATTAAAATGATACAACAAATGGATTGTTAAAGACATTTCATATCACTCAACATCACCATCATTTACATAATTTTACGATTATTTGCAAAAATTGTTACTACCACTTCACCAACACTCAAATCAAATGTTTTTTCCGACACTCTTTTCATGATAGATATGCAAATATGTACCTATTATGTAAAATTTATCGTCATAATTTTTGAGACTATCACCTTGAATATTGATCGACAAACTAATCTTTACCTACAATCCTACATATGTACATCAAATAAAATTCAAAACAAATATAAGTTTCATTTAACCACTTCTCTTATATTGTTGCAATATTGAAATAAAAGGAAGTTCGATCCGACTAATGTTAATATCCAACGCCCGCAAAGAATCCAAAAACTTTATAGTAATAAAATATTTAACCGAATTTTAACCCACACATCTCCTCATGAATAAGCAATTATTGTAGATGATGCATTTTCGAGCGATTCAAATTCTGCCCAACAACATTTGTAAATTTAGTGATACAAATCATACATTCTTCTCAAATGCAGTACGTTTAACGTCGATTTGTCAAAACTTCTGATTTATCGTAGGTTTTTACTCGACCCACGAACTCGCCTCGTGTACCTACACGGTTCATTTTTTTTATTTTACATTGCACTCGGATGATCGCTTTAGTTATGGTTAAAAATTTTACACGGATTCTACAGCCATGAGTTACATAATCGATCAACAAGAACTGATAATTGAGACTTAGAAGACACTGTACAACAAAGAATACTCAACTTTTTCTAGATATCTATCTGATTCTGGAATTGACAGTTTACTTGATAAGTAATTTTTTTCTGTGTTGAAAGAACACCGAGGAATGAGCGGACCTTCATCGCGCTAAAGGAAATAAGCTTCAAAACAACATCAACTATTCTTTAAATGGTCACAGTTTATCGTAAATTTTTCTTCGCAGTTGTGCGTAAGTACTTGTCGATTGACGATACCAACAGTCGATACGTATTGACAAATGATCTCGTTTAATCAACGCTAACTATAAAAATACAGGGAGAAATAATGTTATCTTTATGAACGTGAAATAACAACCTAGGACGAATATATTAATAATCCAACATATGGTCTTCGACGATGTTGAATATCAACAAGGCTAGACAACCATGATGTCATACCTCCTCACTTCCGCCTACTCAATTCCGTTATGCGAACTACAATACAAATACGCAAGGTTACCGTCGTTCAAATCTCAATTTGCTATTATGACTGATGTACTCAAATTCAACTTCACTGCGATAATCTATCAACTTTCACAAGTCGCAAAATAAGGATAAAAGAACAAAATTAAAAAAAAAAATTTAATCAAAAATTCTGTACATATTTACAACTTACGATGGTAATTTACACGCTTACATTAAATATTAAACAAATCGGTTATTATCACCCTTTAAACGAGTTTACAGCAAGACGTTCGTACGTCATTCTATATACAAATAAGATCAAACGTACTTATGACTTCGATTATTCTATACATAATTATATCGTATATACAATAAATAAAATACAATTCGCACGGTTGTATCGAAAGTAAAAATAAAATGAAAATTAAAAATTTCAGCAAATACAGAAAATGGAAAAATTCGAGAACAATTTTTCATTATAAAAAAAACGTTATCAGTCTAAACATCCCTACCTAACCATCGTGGAAACGTATAATAAAAATAAAAACAAAACTACTAACGGCTAATAACATAATGAAAAATTATTTGACTCCATAAATCCTAGGGGTATTCAAGATCAAAATGCTACAAAGATCATCAGGTTTCCAAGATTTCAATTCCTAGAATGGCCCTACCTATTACAGCGTACAGAATTCGATAAAATACTACAGTCATAATTACATTACACGCGTATCATATACAAGGGTAATAACATCCTTCTGAATTTGTGATCGCTAAATAATAACTTACATAGTAGTAGTAGTAGTAGTAGTTTGTTGTAGTAGTATAAGAAGTAGCAGTAATAGTACAAAAATTTCTATACAAACATTAAGTACAAATACACAATAAAAAATACATAATATACTTCAGATTTCAAATGATGAATGAATCAGTAACTGAAGATGAGAATTATAATCGCTAGGCAGTGTATCATATAATATGTCTTTAGCACCCGCAGGTATACTATCTGGAA